>APFE031681786.1:0-24849 GCA_000404065.3 Pinus taeda | reverse complement strand
AACTTTCAAGGATTCTCCATAAACAGATGAAAACATGGAAAATCAAACAAACTTAAAGGCAGAGCATAATAAATTATGGATTCTACCTTAACACTTCATTTGTTCAATTGCAGAAGATAAGAGAAGGAAAACGATACACATAAACAACTTAAAAATACTGAAAGAAGCACACCATCAACACACAAAGCCACATGAATCCCAAACAGTGCTGCAAATTCCTGGTCTTTCCTTTGCCAAAAATGCAGAGAAAATATGTACAATAGAGTGTCAAGCTTTTCCCAAGAGTCCAACCCTGAAAATGACTTAGAAAATACATAATATAGGCAAGCCAACCCATTCCCTTGCCTCTAGGGGTCGAGCTCATCATCATAGGAGCTGTTTCAACCAACTCTAAACAAAGCACTACAATATAGGCAGTCAAAACAACTTGCCTCTATAAGGTAGGAAACCAATTCATTCATTAAATTTTCACTCTTTGGTGAATGAATCTTCTAGAACAAGTAACTAAGTGTCAAAATTACATCATGTTTAATCAATTACATCAAGAGGAGTCAAAAATTACATCACAAATCAAAACTAGTCAAACTGGTTGCATTCCTGAGCTGAAAGATGAAAATTTGGCCAAAAAGCCCTATGCACCGCGCGCCTTTCAACCTACTTTTGGGGCACTTCCCGACATCCAAATAAAGATCACAATAGCTGGTTGGAAAGCCCTCGATGTCTGCTATCTAACCCAAGTAGAATTGTTCAATTTGGAGCTCATTTGCCCCCTCAAAATGTCATTCTCCCGGAAGTACTTCCTGCTGGTGCAAAAGGTGGCAGAAAGGTGATTTTCATGGTGTTTTTGGGCCTTTTGATCACCCAGAACTTGATGAAATGCTTTGGAAATAGCTGAGCATGCATAAATTACCATGAAAAATCCAAAAATGTAAAGTTTTCCTCCAGCAAGTGTCCCAATCATAAGCGCACGCGTCGACGCGCTACGCGTTGAGCCAAAAAACCTGTTTTTAGGACAAAATGACAAAAATGTCAAAAAGTTCTCCAAATTTTCTCAAATTCAGAGTGAAGATCCTCCATCATGTATTGTACCCCACCAATGAAGCCTCGGCCAAAATTTGGAGTGGATCGGACTTTTTTTTCCGTTTTAGTGCTTTGCTCAATCACCTCTTTAGAATATTCATTTTTGCTTTGCAGACATGCATACGAGCCCAATAATGAGTTTTCATATGACGAAGCATGTCTTTGTCTCTATTTGGCTTTGCCAACAATTTATCCAGATGAGTGTTCACACGGATGAGCATAGACTCTCGATCAATCGGTGTCATATCACCGGGTCTCTTTCGGGCCAATTCTCGATCCTCACGGATTTGCCGCAACTCATAAAGTGTATGTTCATCCACTAGCTATTTGTTACGCTGCTCTAGGTAGTTTATCACCCACTTAGTCATCTGCAATTTCTTTCTCAGCGAGTCATTCTCAGCCTTTTGCTCCCGGATGATCTCCTTTAGCTCCGAACTAGGAGAGCTCGCATCAACATCAATGATAGTGAAATCCGTATCTCGGCCTCCTGAAGGACCCTCATCATGCACAAGCCTCTTGCCCCTGTCCTAAATCTGTACCTGTGCTAAAGAAGAAAGCGAGACCCCTTCCACATGATGTGGAGATAATACTCGCTCTGCTGATGGAGTCAATGAGACCCCTTCCACCCCGGGTGGAGATAGTACTCGTCGCGTAGATGCAAATAAGGTCCCGTGGCCTCGCTGGTATGTCACATACGGTGGAGCACTTATATGCTCGGTCTCAGGAATGTTTGGCTGGTGTGAAGGCACTCCCTCATCATGAACTATCTTGGGAAGCGGCTGTGGCGCTGAGAAGAAGTCACGGGAGATGAAATCCTCCCAAGTAATGCCCTGCTGTGTCAACTGATGTATCACTATGATTTTGATCAACGCGTAATGATATATACTTCTATGCTACTATGTTGGGGTCTTCCTTTGTACTAAAGTCACCATTCTCTCTATGTTGCGACACATGAAGTACGAAATGTTCATCATACGTACCCTCGTGAAATGCATCAACAAACGGACATGGTATGCATAGAGACGCAAGAATCTGCCCTCGCAACTGAAATACTGAATGATGAGTTTCATCAATGGTGCAAACTCATCCCTCGGGAATATGAAAGGAAAAACTATGCTCAAGTGTCTCATATACCCAGGTTTGATGTATGGCTCATAGTAGAATTTGTCTAATTGCTGGCGTTTGCTCCATTCCTCTCCTACATTTGGTATCTCAGTGGCCTGAGCAATAGTCTCTGGTGACAAGGTGAAATTTACTCCAGCGAGGTTTACATGGCCATCATGTAAATGTAGAACAAATAAACGAACTAGTTCACGATGATGCTGGGTTTGTGATATCATCTCACAGTATTGGAAACATGATCGACGCTGAAAACAATCCATTGCAAGTGGGCAAGCCTGCAATTGAGCCAAAGAAGTAGGCTCCTCCCTGACATGCTGACCACCTTTGCCACTTTTGTGATACCTCCGTGGCACATTAACCTCAGCTGTAGAATCATTGTCATACTCCTGCTCATAGACTGAATCCGTCTCTAACATGACTTTGAAAACAAGATATCTGGAATATGTATGCTGATATATAAAACTGTGTGTACAATTGAATGCAAACTGCTATTTGCTCTAACAATGCTGACAATTTTATTTGAAGAGGAGGCGATTTGATGAGCTTTCGAACTAGTTTCGGGCTCCAAACTGTGAGCGCCGCGCGCCTTGCCCAATGCGCTGCGTGCTCCTGATGTGCCGCGCGCTTGTAAATTAACACTGGTGCTTTGTGCCCAGTGCGCTGCGTGCTCCTGATGTGCCGCGCGCTTGTAAATTAACACTGGTGCTTTGTGCCCAGTGCGCCGCGTGCATCCAATGCATCGCGCACCTAACCCAGTGTGTCGCGCGCCTGAAAGTTGCACCGATATCCACTCAAACTCAAAAATTCACCTTGGAATGATTTTTCTCCACTCTTGGCATGTACAATGATTTGAAATTTCATTGAAATATCTTTATAAAGACTCCAATTTGATTTTTGCTTGGTCCATAACCCACTTTGTAATGTTTTGTCTTTGACACATTTTTAGGATTAATAGATTTTTGACTTTTTGGTTTCCTCCTTAAATTTGGTTGAAATAATGATTTTCTTTTACAATTTTTTGTAGGGATAGCTGTGATATAATCTGGCAAAGGAGACCAAGGCTACGCCTGAACAATTCAAGAACTGAAATTTTTGAAAATTTATTACAAAAATGAAATGTCGACTTATCTTCAAAATAGAGTTTTGAAGAGAAGTCCTAATCTATCCGTATAATGATAAAAATCTTTGAGATAACCACCTATCGAGGACCTCCCTCTAGCTTGCTAGCTTTATTAGACTTTGCAAAACCAAATTAACTTAACCCTAGACCTAATGACCGAGGACACTTGTCATGACCTAGAAATTGAAACAGGGCTGTAAATAACCTTTCAAGACTTGTTTTTATGAATAGACCTGAACCAGCAGTGCCAAGCACGAGGGGAATGAGTGACACATACCATTCCATCAGGTTTATGGCATGCCTAATGAAATGCAACTGATCGAAACTGATGGGACACTTAAGCATGAAATGCAAAAAAGAGTTTTGATCTCTGATGGAGGGATAACTAGACCGATTCTAACATTGGCTCCAATGGGGATGGTAGCTCCTTGGAGATGCCAAGAACAACAGATCTCTGTTAGAGCTAGACAGTGCCTTCATCCATTGGGCTATGGAGTCATTATTCCAACACAAAATTTTGACAATTTGACTAAAAACCAAAAACCACTTTGACCAAAATTGACACGAAACTAAAAGGACTGATACAATCTACTTGACAAACTTCAAACCAACTAACCTCCATTTTCAGAATTATAGCCTTCACTGCAGGCCCCAGACTAAAGATGAGAAGTTAGTACACATGTGCAATAAAACAAAAGTGAAATGATATGTACAATAATGATGAAATGAGCAGAAAAAACTCAGAAGTAGTATTGCTTTAGCAGCCGACCATTAATCGGCCCTCCAGGACACTCATCTCCATTCATTTCTTTGAGAAGAAAAGCGTTTTGGCCACGATAAGCTGCAATCTTGTAAGGACCCTTCCATAAGTTTTCAAATTTTCCGTGCTTTCCTTTGTCTTCATGTCGGGCATCCCACCTGAAAACTACCTCATCCAACTGAAATGTGTCTGCGTTTGCCTTCCGGTCATAAATCTTTTTGATGCGCTCCTGCAACTTGAAAGTATTTTGAAATACCTCCTCCCGTGTCTACTGTAAATGAAACATCCGATTAATCCTTCTCTGCATAGGATCTTCCTCACTATCGGCTTCGTGAAGCAATTTGACTACCGGGACAGCAAGCGAAGTAGGAAAAACCGTGTCTGTCCCGTACACCAACTCGAAAGGAGACATGCCAATAGATTTTTTCTGACTCACCCTATCAGCCCATAGTGCATTTACTAATTTCTTGTGCCAGCCCTTTTTATTAATTTCCAGCAATTTCTTAATGATATTAACCAAAGATTTATTAGATGACTCCGCCAATCCATTTCCCTGAGGATGGTATGCAGTTGAATGTCCCAAGCTAATATTGTACTTATAGAAAAGTTCAACCATTCTTTTTGACTTGAATGTCGCTGCATTATCTGTGATTAACTTACTTGGACACCCAAAACGTGACAGAATATTGGTTTCATGAAAAGAGATGATTACTGCATCCGTGGCTTGTCAAGTAGGAATCGCTTCAATCCATTTCGTGAAGTAGTCCGTGGCTGTCAATATCCATCTATGATGTCCTGACGATGCTAGATGGATTTCCCCGATGAAATCCAATCCCCACTACTGAAAAGGTGCACTAATTTCAATTGGTTTGAGAGGCAAAGGCTGTAGTTTCTGCTTCCCTTAAAAAATTTGGCGTTCGTGACAATTCTTAACAACCTTATATACATCTGAAAATAGTGAAGGCCAATAATAACCTACCCTTAGAATCTTATTCGCTGTGGTTTTCCAAAACAGATGGCCTCCACAGTCTCCTCTATGAAAGTCTTCCACAAATATTTTGGCTTCCTCCTCTACCAAACAATTCAATAACATTCCACCAGGTCTTTGCAAAACAATGCAGAATCTAGTATGCAGAATTTTGTAGCTTTCAATTTCAATGTTCTACTCTTATTTTTAGGCATTCCGGGAGGTGAAGACAAATTCTGAAGTACATATAAAATGTCAGCGTACCAAGGGGAAGAAAGAAACATGTCAGATACCTGAACTGATGAACTCTCCTCATCTTCATCGAACATGGCAGCGATCAAATTTATATCGAGAACCTGCAGATTCGTTTCAGCCATTAACTTGGCAAGTCCTTGTCCTTTGATTAGTTTGGTTGGTTTAATATCCACATCATACTCTAACAATGCAACAATCCACTTACCCCGCGTGCCTTCTGGATCTTCCTGTACCAAAATATATTTAACTGCTGCGTTAGGAACATAGGCTAGAATGTGGGAATGCAATATATACACACGGAAATCTTTCAAGGCCTTTACAAGCGCAAGTGCTTGTTTCTCAATAATGTTTTATTTCAATGCTCCGTCTCTTATAATCCGACTAAAAAAGGCAATGGGCTTTTCAACTCCTTCCCTTTTCTGCATTAATACAGCTGCCAAAGTGTGCTCAGAAGCAAATGAGAACAAAATAAAGTCCTGCGTGTAGTCTGGGCTGATTAAAATAGGAGCTGAAGAAAGAGATAATTTCACTAAATTGAATGATTTCACTGCCTCTTCTGTCCACTTTACCTGACTGTCCTTTTTCAGCATGCTCGTGATTTCTCTAAGATGTTCCGTTAGATTTGGAATGAAGCGACACAGAAAATTCAGTTTACCATTAAAGGACTGTATTTCTTTCTTGTTCCGGGGCTGTTCAATTTGCTGAATGGCTTCAACACGTGCAGGGTCAACACGGATGCCATCTTTCGATATGATGTGGCCAAGGAGCTTTCCCTCATCCATGGAAAAAATACTCTTTTGCGGATTCAGCGAAATGCCATATTTTCTGCACTTTTGGAAGACAATTTTCAAATGGTATAAATGTTCTTCATCAGAATTTGAAAACACAGTTAAATCATCAAGGTAAACAACTAAAAATACATCTTTCTCGTTGGCGAAAGCTATGTCCATTGCACGCTGAAAGGTGGCTCCTACATTCTTCAAACCAAACGACATTTTTGCATAATGAAACGTTCCCCACGAAGTGGTAAACACAGTCTTGTCACGATCATCTTCATGCACTAGAATTTGATTATATCCTGAATAACCGTCGAGTAGTGACATCCTTGATGCTCCAACTACTCGCTGCAATATGTGGTCTACTTTTGGCAGCGGATAATTGTCTTTTAATGAAACCTTATTCAAATTTCTGAAGTCAATACATAAACGGATCTCAACTATTTTCTTTCTCACGGGCACCAAATTTGATATCCAATCTGAAAATCAGATAGGCACAATGATTCCTGACTTATACAATATGTTTACCTCTTTTTCAATTGATGGTAGCAGCTTTGGATTGATTCTCCTCAACTTTTAACGAAAATGCTTCTGATTTGATTTAATGGGAATAGTATGCTGAATGATATTAGTGTCATATGTTTTTAAATCTGAGTAATCCCATGCAAAAACATCAGAAAATAAAGACAACAATTTGACATACTCTGCCTTTACCTTTGGTGATAATGACTTTGATAATTTTACCATCTTGGGATTCTCAGCTATCCCAATATTTACTTCTTCAACACCCTTTTCAGTTGGCCTCAATGTTGGTTTATGGGCTACATCATCTTGGTCGAAGAGTTCCTCCAAAGGGATCAATCCTTTAGGAATGATGTTATCTTTAAGTTGCAGTACTTCCATTTGATTTATTTGTATATCATCACTACCATCATCATGTTCTGTATCTATGGAGGCATCTTTGAACTTACCCTTATTCTGAAGAAAATGATTAATCTCTTCGTCATCCTGAAAGACTTGCCAACATCGTTGATTGTCTGGAACGGTGGGACGATGTTTCACATGAATCTCAAACTTGTTGCTGGAATTCATCGGAATTTTTAAGTTGCTTGCTGCCTTAGCAAGTCCATCAACAACACCATTTTGTATGCGAGGCACACATGTCAAGGTATGATCAGAAAATAACTTTAGAATATCTAAGACTGCATTTCGGTAAGCTCTCATGCGAGGATGCTTGGCCTGAAACTCACCCTTAACCTGCTTTATCACCAACTCTGAATCACCATAGACTGCAATCCTTTTCGCTTTCAGCTTTCTAAGAATCTTAAGGCTAGCAATTAGAGCTTCATATTCCACTTCATTATTAGAACAGTCAAATGCTAACTTGTAGGAACACACTCTCACTTTGCTTGGAACCTTATTCGTAGCGGAAAATGGACTGCGAATCCAAACACCAATTCCAGCACCATCACTACCTACTGCGCCATCAAAATCCATGTTCCAAAGACCATCTTCATCGTCCTCTAAATGCTGAAATTGCACCAGCTCTGTTTTTCCTGTTTGCTACCCAATGTCTTTAGCTCATTGCTCCGTAGTAGTTTGCTTTTCTCTCCTTTATTTTTGCAGAACTTCTCTAAAATTCTCAGTGATTTCTGGTATATCTTCCGCATGAACTAATTGACTATCTAGATCATTAAAACTATTAGCAAGAAACACAAACGACTCTAAATCGGTATGTACATAATTTACAGGATGATTGATTGGCTTCTCTTTGTTGGTTATCATGTATTTCATCTTCTGCTCTCTATATAACTTTCTCATTTGACCAAAGACTGGAATTGTTGCGTAAGAGAAATCTAACTGTAGTGTACCTTTCAATTTTGCCCCCGAAGATCTTGAAAGGAGCATCCCAAATCGCGGAGGAATGTCCGCCACAACCACATCCATCAAGACATTCTTCGCTGGAATTTGGTATAAGCTAACAACCAAATCTTTGATGAGCCCGATACACCTCACACGGCTGGAATCAAATGAATACAAATCATGATATCTCCTTGTAATGTCTAGTCCCAGCTTTTCCATGATCACCTTTGGCATCAAATTGTGCGAAGCACCTGAATCAAACATAGCATTGTGCAATACATATTCATGCAATCTCAAACTGATATAAAAGGTAGGAACATCACTACCAGGGGACTCACCATCTAATGCAGGCCCAAATATCAATTCTGGCTGATCATTTTCAACGTTTACCGTGTCAAACATTGGATCAAAATTCAGAATTTTAGAGACTTGACCATGGTAGCTGTTGTTCTTCATGATTTCTGTCAAAGGAATGGATATTTTTAATTTGGAAATTTCATTTTCCAAACTAAATGATGAAGCTTTTTCAACTTCTTTAACTAGAACTTCCTTCTTATCCTTGATTATACTTGCCTGATTTGTCTTTTCTGCTGATGATATTTTATTAGTTGTGGGATCAGTTGTCTCTTTTCCTTTCTTCTGTGGTATGGGTGAATCCGTCTTCGGTACTGTAGCTTCTTTTCTTTTCTGAATTGGAGTTATGGGCACATCTCGGTTTCTCAATGAGCACTGCTCTGTTGAGTGGACAAGGCATTCAAATATCCTCTTTGGTAATCATCTAAATCTGCATCATTTGCTAAGATAAAATCTTCATCTTTCTAGACGGCTAAGCTTTCTCCATACTCTTCATCCTCAGTGATGTAAATCGGTAGATCGTCAGGAGTAAAGAAGTGATTTTGGTCCCCTACTACATCAACATCATCATCTGAGTCTTGACTCACAAAATTCTGCAAAAGAGGAGTCTTAATCTGTTGCTGGGTTGCCGGCTCTTGTGCTCTTTGTTCGCGCTGCTTAATTTTGAACTGTGGTTGTTGCTGGCCACGGTAATTTGGATTACGAATCTGCGTTTCAGATTTATCAAGGTTCATTCTTTTGAACATTTTTTCCATCTCACGAAGCCAAGGCGATTCTGATGTAGACTCTTCCTTTATAGTCACTCTTTTCTCTGCTTTCAACCGTGCTCTCCTATCATTCATATTCGCCTCAACACTAACGGCAATCTTTTGCATATCTTCTAAGGTGGGCGGATCTCTGTCTCGTAGTGAATAAGCCATTTCCGGATCAAAACTGTCTGGGAATTTAAGAAGAGCTGACTTTTTAGATGGTCTTAAGTCATCTGGAATTGCATTATACACTGCATTAAATCTGATAATATAATCCTGAATGGACTCACCAAGATTACGCTTGATGTTGGTATACTCTGAAGTGATTTGCAACGGAGCTTTCTTCATTTCCCATCGATCTAGAAACAAAGTCTGAAGTTCCTGTAATGTATTGATACTCCTTGCTTGTAAAGCTCTGAACCATTTACGAACCTCTCCTCCAAAAGTCTGGGCAAACAATCTCATTGAAACATTTTCTGCATCAATTTCATGCAGGTCCAAAAAGTCTGTCATTCGGACAATATGATGCTGAGCTGATATACTCTGTGGTGTGCCATCGAATATAGGAATCTTGCTCTGATAATCAGCAGGCATAGGATCCAAATTGGCCGGCAAAGCAAGGGGTGCAAATCTGGCAGCCATGGTTCTTGGTGGATTTGCAGTCGGCCTTGGAGATGTTGGGGGAGTATGTGTAGCTGAGGTGTGAGGTGTATGAGGAGGTGTGTGCGGAGGAGATGTAGTTTTAGGCGTGGAAACAATGGATGAAGGCGAATTGATTGCAAACTTGTGATCATAAATAATAGGTTGCACAGGGATGGTAGGAATGAAAGGCAGTTCAGTAGGATCTCTAGAGGTGGATGTCGTAATGGATGATCCAATGGTAGCAGAGGCAGTTACTAGAAAATCAATGATATTCGTAACCTCAATTGTAGTTTGGAGTTGCCTTAAAATGAAATTCTCAATAGACTTGTTAGACTTTTCGATTTGAAGAGCTGCAGCGAAATCAGGATTTGGAACTATAGAATCAAGAGCATTTTTAGACTTGGTTTTGAACAATGACAGTTCAAACTTCTCATCAAAAGCAAGGTCTTCAAGATATTCAAAAATTGCAGGACATGAATGGGATTTAATCATGGGAGTCGCAGAGCTTTCTTGACAAAGGAGTTTTCGAATCAAGTTTGAATTTTCGTAGACAGGGGGCGGATTAGGATCTGGATTAGCTCTTGTATGTCTTCTTGAAGCCAGTGTGTTTTGTCAAAAGATCGAAGGAATATAAGTAATTCAGCCTATCGACTTCTATACTCAATCATCCAAAGGTCTAGAACGAACAAGTTTAATGGGGTGATTTGCAAATCTAGTGCTCACAAGCTAACCGGAGATCGACTGAAGCAACGTTTATCTACTTCCGCTTATGCATGGCAAAAGCGTTTCGAAAGCTACCTGGTGTGACTTCAGACTCCGTCTAAGACTCATGAAACAAACACATCAACAAGCAAACCATTGATATTTCTTCCCCAGTATGGTCGCCACTATGTTAGCGCTCAAATCTACCTTAGCTGAAATAAGGTAAAACTCAAGGCTCTCTCCGGGTCAATCTCGGAAAAAGGTAATCAATGAGGCTCGAGATGACTAAATTGGTAATTAATTTTAGGCTAGGTATGAAGTACAAGGATTTTGAAATTGATTTTTTGGAGTTTTGTTGAATCTAAGGGAAAGGCAATTTTGGGTGCGGGGATGAGACACAGTTTTTGCAGAGGTCTACTTGGGGCAAGGTAGGTGATTGTCTTGATTCTTTTAAAGAGAATGAATGGCTAGATCTGACTAGTGAGAAGTTAAGGAGAGCAAGCAACTTTCAAGGATTCTCCATAAACAGATGAAAACATGGAAAATCAAACAAACTTAAGGGCAGAGCATAACAAATTATGGATTCTACCTTAACACTTCATTTGTTCAATTGCAGAAGATAAGAGAAGGAAAATGATACACATAAACAACTTACAAATACTGAAAGAAGCACACCATCAACACATAAAGCCACATGAATCCCAAACATTGCTGCAAAATCCTGGTCTTTCCTTTGCCAAAAATGCAGAGAAAATATGTACAATAGAGTGTCAAGCTTTTCCCAAGAGTCCAAGCCTGAAAATGACTTAGAAAATACATAATATAGGCAATCCAACCCATTCCCTTGCCTCTAGGGGTCGAGCTCATCATCCTAGGAGCTGTTTCAACCAACTCTAAACAAAGCACTACAATCTAGGCAATCAAAACAACTTGCCTCTATAAGGTAGGAAACCAATTCATTCATTAAATTTTCACTCTTTGGTGAATGAATCTTCTAGAACAAGTAACTAAGTTTCAAAATTACATCATGTTTAATCAATTACATCAAGAGGAGTCAAAAATTACATCACAAATCAAAACTAGTCAAACTGGTTGCATTCCTGAGCTGAAAGATGAAAAATTGGCCAAAAAACCCTATGCACCGCGCGCCTTTCAACTTGCTTTTGGGGCACTTCCCGACATCCAAATAAATCTCACAATAGCGGGTTGGAAATCCCTGGATGTCTGCTATCTAGCCCAAGTGGAATTTTTCAATTTGGAGCTCATTTGCCCCCTCAAAATGTCATTCTCCCGGAAGTACTTCCTGTTGGTGCAAAAGGTGGCAAAAAGGTGATTTTCATGGTGTTTTTGGGCCTTTTGATCACCCAGAACTTGATGAAATGATTTGCCAATAGCTGAGAATGCATAAATTACCATGAAAAACCCAAAAATGTAAATTTTTCCTCCAGCAAGTGTCCCAATCATAAGCGCGCGCATTGACGCGCTACACGTTGAGCCAAAAAAACTGTTTTTAGGACAAAATTTTCAAAATGACAAAAATTTCTCCGAATTTGCTCAAATTCGGAGTGAAGATCCTCCATCATGTATTGTGCCCCGCCAATGAAGCCTCGGCCAAAATTTGGAGTGGATCAGGCTTTTTTCGCCGTTTTAGTGCTTTGCTCAATCACCTCTTTAGAATCTTCATTTTTGCTTTGCAGCCATACATACGAGCCTAATAATGAGTTTTCATATGAAGAAGCATGTCTTTGTCTCTGTTTTCCTTTTCCAACAATTTCTCCAGATGAGTGTTCACACGGATGAGCATAGACTCTCGATCAATCGGTGTCATATCACCGGGTCTCTTTCGGGGCAATTCTCGATCCTCACAGATTTTCCACAGCTCATAAAGTGTATGTTCATCCTCTAGCTGTTTGTTACGCTGCTCCAGGTAGTTTATCACCCACTTAGCCATCTTTAATTTCTTTCTCAGCGAGTCATTCTCAGCCTTTTGCTCCCGGATGATCTCCTTTAGCTACGAACTAGGAGAGCTCGCATCAACATCAATGATAGTGAAATCTGTATCCCGACCTCCTGAGGGACCCTCATCATGCATAGGCCTCTTTCCCCTGTCCTGAATCTGTACCTGTGCTGAAGAAGAAGGCGAGACCCCTTCCACATGATGTGGAGATAAAACTTGCTTTGCTGATGGAGTCAACGAGACCCCTTCCACCCCGGGTGGAGATAGTACTCGTCGCGTAGATGCAAATAAGGCCCTGTGGCCTCGCTGGTATGTCACATACGGTGGAGCACTTATATGCTCGGTCTCAGGAATGTCTGGCTGGTGTGAAGGCACTCCCTCATCATGAACTATCTCGGGAAGCGGCTGTGGCACTAAGAAGAAGTCATGGGAGATGAAATCCTCCCAAGTAATGCCCTGTTGTGTCAACTGATGTATCACTATGATTTTGATCAGCGCGTAATGATATATACTTCTATGCTGCTGTGCTGGGGTCTTCCTTTGTACTAAAGTCGCCATTCTCTCTATGTTGCGACACATGAAGTATGGAATGTTCATCATACGTACCCTTGTGAAATGCATCAACAAACGGACATGGTACGCATAGAGACGCGGGAATATTCCCTCGCAACTAAAATACCGAATGATGAGTTTCATCAATGGTGCAAACTCATCCTTCAGGAATCTGAAAGGAGAAACTGTGCTCAAGTGTCTCATATACCTAGGTTTGATGTATGGCTCATAGTAGAATTTGTCTAATTGTTGGCGTTTGCTCCATTCCTCTCCTACATTTGGTATCCCGGTGGCCTGAGCAATAGTCTCTGGTGACAAGGTGAAATTTACTCTGGCGAGGTTTACATGGCCATCATGTAAATGTAGAACAAATAAACGAACTAGTTCACGATGATGCTGGGTTTGTGAGATCATCTCACAGTATTGGAAACATGATCGACACTGAAAACAATCCATTGCAAGTGGGCAAGCCTGCAATTGAGCCAAAGAAGTAGGCTCCTCCCTGACATGCTGACCACCTTTTCCACTTTTGTGAAACCTCCGTGGCACATTAACCTCAGCTGTAGAATCACTATCATACTCCTGCTCATAGACTGAATCCATCTCTGACATGACTTTGAAAACAAGATATCTGGAATATGTATGCTGATATATAAAACTGTGTGTACAATTGAATGCAAATTGCTCTTTGCTCTAACAATGCTGACAATTTTATGTGAAGAGGAGGCAATTTGATGAGCATTCGAACTAGTTTCGGGCTCCAAACTGTGAGAGTTGCGCGCCTTACCCAGTGCGCTTCGTGCTCCTGATGCGCCACGCGCTTGTAAATTAACACTGGTGCTTTGTGCCCAGTACGCCGCGCGCAGCCAATGCATCGCATGCCTAACCCAGTGTGTCGCGCGCCTGAAAGTTGCACCGATCTCCACTCAAACTCACAAATTCACCTTGGAATGATTTTTCTCCACTCTTGGCATGTACAATGATTTGAAATTTCATTGAAATATCTTTATAAAGACTCCAATTTGATTTTTGCTTGGTCCATAACCCACTTTGTAATGTTTTGTCTTTGACACTTTTTCAGGATTAATAGATTTATGACTTTTTGGTTTCCTCCTTAAATTTGGTTGAAATAATGATTTTCTTTGACAATTTTTTGCAGGGATAGCTGTGATATAATCTGGCAAAGGAGACCAAGGCTGCACCTGGACAATTCAAGAACTAAAATTTTTGAAAATTTATTACAAAAATGAAATGTCGACTTATCTTCAAAACAGAGTTTTGAAGAGAAGCCCTAATCTATTCGTATAATGATAAAAATGTTTAAGATAACCACCTATCGAGGACCTCTGTCTGGCTTGCTGGATTTATTAGACTTTGCAAAACCAAATTAACTTAACCCTAGACCTAATGACCGAGGACACTTGTCATGACCTAGAAATTGAAACAGGGCTGTAAATGACCTTTCAAGACTTGTTTTTATGAATATACCTGAACCACCAGTGCCAAGCACGAGGGGAATGAGTGACACAAACCATTCCGTCAGATTTATGGCATGCCTAACGAAATACAACTGATCGAAAGTGATGGGACACCTAAACATGAAATGCAAAAAAGAGTTTTGATCTCTGACAGAGGGATAACTAGACCGATTCTAACAAACATCATTAAGAAGCTGCTGGAAATCAACCAGAAGAGTTGGCATAAGAATTTGGTCAATGCACTTTGGGCAGATCATGTAAGTCAGAAGAAATCCATTGGTATGTCCCCCTTTGAGCTTGTTTATGGAATTGATACATTGTTTCCTACCTCTCTCGTAGCTCCGGTAGTCAAACTTCTTCAGGAAGCCGACTGTGAAGATGATCCTATGCAGAGAATATTAAATCAAATGATCCATTTGCAGCAGACAAGAGAAGAAGTTTTCCAAAACACATCCAAGTTGCAGGAGAAGATTAAGAAAATCTATGAAAGAAAAGCGAAGGCGGACAAATTTCAGTTGGATGATTGGTGCTGAAGTGGGATGCAAGGAATGAGGAAAAGGGAAAGCACGGTAAGTTCAAGAATCTCTTGAAAGGTCCCTTTAAGATTGCAGCATATCGGGGTTAGAATTCCTTTCTTCTAAAGGAGATGAATGGGGTCCAGGAGGGTCGGTCAATGGTCGGCTGCTCAAGTGGTATCATTTCTGAGTTGTTTCTGCTATTTACATTGTCACTGTAAATACCATTTTATTTCAGTTTCATTGCAAGTGTGTGCTGTGATCTTTTCTTTAGTTTGGGGCCCAAAGTGAAGGCTATAATTTTGAAGAAAGATTTCAGTTTTGAGTTCAGTTTGTTGAGTCAGTTTTTCAGTCATTTTAGTTTCACAATTGAGTCGGTTTCAGTCAAGTTTCAGTCAATAAATGAGTCAAAGTCTTGTGTTGTTTATCGAAAATAATGACTCCATAGCCCATTGGACGAAGGCACTGTCTAGCTCTTCCAAAGATATGCCGTTCTTGGCACCTCCCAAGAGTTACCATCCCCATTGGAGCCAATGTTAGAGTCGGTCTGGTCATCCCTCTATCAGAGATCATTTCTCTTACTGCATCTTTTTTAGGTGTCTCGCTTGATTCACTCAGTTGGTTTCCGTTAGGGGCATGCCATAATTTGACGGAAGGGTCTTGTCATTCATTACCCCTCATGCCTTGACCTGCTGGCCCAGGGCTATTCATCAAATCAATTCTAAGGTCATTTATAGTCCTGTTTTGGCCTCTTGTCAGCAAAGAGTTATTATAATATTTTTAGGCCTTTTTAGGTCTACGATTCAGTTGATTTAGTCCTCAAAGGGCCCAATTATGCCAGCAGGCCAAAGGGAGGTTCAGATTTTCATCATCCATAATGCTCAAGGATGATTCCTCTTCAAAACTCTGTTCTGAAGAGGAAATTGTCAAATTAATTATTTGTAATAAATATGTAATTCTAAAGTTTTTCAAATCATGAAAATTCCAGGCGTAGCCCTGATCGCCTTGCCAAATTCCAATGCCAAATATCCCTGCAGAACAAGAAAAGAGATTCATCAGCAGTTCAAATGAAGCGAAAAAGTCCCAAAAACAGAGTTTGTAACTAAAGGCATTTTCAAACATTATGAAAATGGGTTTGGCAAAATTAAGATTGGAAATATTCATGTAAAAATCATGTCTCCAAATGTGTAAAGCTCATTTGCACTCCAAGAGAAAAGAAAAAGAAAAACAAAGTCGTTTGGGGTGAGCAAGGTGAAATTGGAGAAAAATTGGTCACAAAAAAAAACCGGTTCACGACGCATTGAGCAGGTGGCGTGGCGCACTGATGAGGTGCGGCGCACTGGGAGCGAACATACAGTGTGCTTTTACACAGGTGCGACGCATTGGTGAGGTGTGGGGCATTGGGCCTGCCGCACGGCGCATATAGCCAAAGAGCCTGAAAAACTCCCAGAAAGTGCCCAAATCGCCCCAAAACGCATGGTGGTTTCACATGTCAAGTTGGCTGGGCAATATCTGGAAGTGCATATATGGTTCAAGACTTGGTTGAGAGTGGGGGTTCCCTTTTAATTATAGGACTTCCAGGTGTTGGGAAGACCACTGTAATTAGGTCATGATAGAAGCAGTTGAAAACCATATGCCTTAGATCATTGTATTTGATGAAATTGGAACAGAGCTTGAAGCCTTGGCTTCCAGTACGATTGCTCAACGTGGAATACAACTAAAGGGCCACCTGCTTTTACTTGTGTTGTGGAGATGATATCACTGAGTGAATGGCGAGTTCATCATAACTTAGAAGCAATTGTGGATGTTATTCTTGCACGATGATCTCCTTTGTTTGAGGTTTGTAAGATGTGTAGTTCTAAGGTTATGGTTGAAAATTCTAGTATTAGCACAGATGCAAATCTTCAAAGCACCTATTGCAACACAAATGAGAAGCGTAAGGAGGATGTCAGCCATGAGTCAGATGCCCAGAGTGAAAATAATGACGATAATGATTATGTTTCTACATTTAGAAGCAGTGTTAAACAGTTCAGAAGGGATGACGATACACCCATTCGTTTGTATACATATGATATTATGGATTCTAATCTGGAACAAGTTTTGGAGGTAATGGGTCTGGAAGATGCAGTTTACATAGCTGATGACATAGGAGCAGTTGATGCAATTCTTGCTTTACATTCAAAAATCAAACAGAATTCTTGGATTAGGGAAATGGCTAAGTTTTGCCAGCTACCCGTTTTCGTGATAAAGGCAAATACAACAGCAGAAATGGGAAAGCTGCAGATAGAAGAAATTCATCAGAGGAGATTGATGCTTTAGAGGAGGCCAGACTAGCAATTGAACAAATTATAATTCCCAAGGGGCAGCCTGCAGAGCTCCTTCCAAGGTCTTCATAAATTTTAGCTCTTCAGATGACGGTTGTTGAAGGGTACAAATTAGATGCAGAAAAAGTGGGAGCATAGTTAAATAAGAGACTGTGAATACTTCCATGGCATGCAAGCATTAAAGAGAGCACTATTTCATATTTAAATGCAACAGAAGTGCAACAGACACTAGTAAAAGATCTTCATTAAAGGCGTGGCGCACATAGGTCATGTGACAAATTGGGCGCCTCTGCACAATGCATTTTTCCTCTGGCGTGGCGCATCCAGGAGGTGCGGCGCATTGGACCTGCCGCACGGCGCACACAGCCAGGAAGCCCGAGAATTGCCCAAACTCACTCCAATCGCCCAAAACGCGTGGATTCGCCTTGTGACAACTGGGATAATTCATTGACAATACGTTTTCCCCTTTATTAAAGGCGAAATATTATTTAAAAGCCATTTTTATTAAAAGACAGTTTCTATTCAAACGACAAAAAGGAAAACGAACAGTCAAAGACTGAAACACCTAAATTTAAAACGAAGACATCAACCATAGCAGAGAAATAGGATCAGAGGTTTATTTTTGTCTTCAGTTATGACTCAGAAGGTCTATGCTACAGAGTTCACCTCTTCATTGGTCATTAGCAGATTTGAGCAAAAAATGTAACGCTGGTCCTTTACAGATGGTCAGCTTTTCATCTTCTGTTAATAATGATTAAAATATCCCCTATTTTGGGTCGATCCATTTTCTCATAGTGGAGATTATTTATTATATTGAAAATCATTTGTAAGGTGTTGGAGTTTCTGGGAAAGGTGTGAAAGAAAACTCAACGCTTCATTGTACAGTTTGGCCAGGAAATTAATAAAGTGATGCAGCTCTGGTTCATGAGATCCATGTGGTATGAGTTTAGCATATGCTATTCTTTCTGTTTCATGCATATCCTGTTATGTTTTACAGTTCATTCATAATCATTTCCAGTTGAATGTTTTTAAGTAAGAAAGGTAGAATCCAGTTTATGTCTCTACCTCGGAAAAGCATTCATCCTCTGTGTGTCTTCTTCTGTTTGAAAAGGATTCATTGGTTATACCCTTTTCAACCTCTCAACGGTCTTTCCACTCCATATTACGTCAAATTGATTGCTAAACCTCCTGCCTATCTTGCCTCACGAAATACTCTGCGTCTTTGATTCAATTTCCCAGCTCATGTTGTCCTTTGTCCCATACAACCCAGAAAATTCAGTCATTCATTAAATTACCCCTTTCATATTTATTTACTAGCCTAAAATCAATATTCATTTTGAGTCATCTCAGACCATATTGTTTATTTTTTACTGAGCGTGACCCGGAGAGAGCCCTCTCCTGTTTTGGTAGGGCTAGCTACCAGATTGAGCGTGGTTTGTGGTTATCCTGAATTTTGCCTTCCTTCAGCCTATGCAGATTTAGGCTCTAACAAGTATCACACTGGGTTACAAGCATTACAGGGCATTTGTATCCTCGGATCTTTGTTCATCACAGTTATGGCTTAACCACAAAAAACTCTTCTCTTTAGTGTATCTTCATATTCAACACAAGATTCTTAAGAGGGAATTTCATGCAATGAGGACCATTGCTTCTCAAGGAAGGAAGAATGATCTGAATGGAAAGTGGCATCTACCCATGGTATTTATCCACCCATGGTATTCATCCACCCATGTTATTCATCCACCCATGGAATCTACCCATGGTATTTTAAGTTGCATCCGCCCATGGTATTGTAAGTGGCATCTACCCAAGGTATTCATTCACCCATGGTATTTACCCATCCATTGAATTTACCCATGGTATTGTAACTAAAAAAAACTATAAGTAACAAGTCACATTTTGTAAGAATACAGATTGTCCATCACAATGTAGCTTTTACAATTATTCTCTATTTTAATTAAAAAAAAATTATCTGTGGTTTTTTTTTTAATGTGTGTTCTCCTATTTTCTTCTGGCATTTTAATTTTTCAGATCTTAGTGTTCTCCCCCCCAAGGTCCATTTCAAATTTTCCCCCAAGATACAAATCACACCAACCCCTCCAAGCTCATCTCGAACTTGCATAAATATGGTGAGATAATGCGGAATAATATCATTTTTTTGCATCTTAATGTTTCAAAGTTTGTCTTCCAGAGCCAATTTTCTAGGGTCATTGATTTTTTCGAATAGCTCAGTCAATGCCTTCCACATTGCGAAAGGAATTTCTTTGCCATGGATATTTGAGACAATGTGGTCTCTCACTCCCTCCAGGATTATTCTCCTCGCCTTGGCTACATCTTTCTTCCATTGGGCCAGGTTCTGGGCGTCAACTGATCCTAGTTTTGGAATGCTTGTCTTGAAATATTCAAATAATCAATTTTCATCAAGCACTGCTTCCATGTGATCCTTTCAAGCAATGAAATTCGATCTTTCTTCCAAGGCATACTCCAATATCAGTCCATTGAATGCCATTCTCCCAACTCTCAGGAAATCCTGCTACACTAAAGCTATAAATTTGAACCTCTTAAGGAATAACTTCAAAATTCTTGTTCTAATGTGAATCCTGCTCTAATACCATGTAGAAATATGGTGATAAAATTGTAACTGCTTAAGAAATTTAATCTAAATCAAGAGACACAATTATATTCTACTAACTGTGAAAAATAATTCACAATTTAGAACAACATTCACAAACATGAATCAATCATAGGTACACAAATGTATCTAGGGGAAACCAACTGGTAAAAACCCTTAAGCCTCTTTGCATTAATAAGATGAATAGAGAATCCAAGGAAAATTTTAAAGATGAAAGTTTATTTTAAAGTTTAGAAACCTTGGTGAATGTTACTAGTCCCTAATATGCAAATTGTAAAATGTTTGGCAATATTTTTGTAAAAATATTTAGATTTCTAATGATTTGATACTACCCTGTATACAATTTTGGCGAGGTTTAAGGTAAAATAATTTTATACGATAAAATGTGGGTGGATCATTTAAAAAAAAAAAAATTCGTAAATCTTTCTTTCCGAAAAAACATGGAAAATTAGCTGCTAAAATTTCCCCTGGGAGAATCTATTACAATTGCTAGCTCCTCCTCTAAGCTCAACCTGCAAAAGATTAACTACTCACTTTACTCAATGAGAAGCTTTGACCTAGACTTAGTTAATTTTTGCCCCACCTAAGCTCCCATTTTCTTCCACAAATCCTAAGGAAATTGGCCCCTATTATTTAGGAATTTCCTCCAAAATGATTATGCAATTCCCAAGGACTGGTTATGGATTACA
This sequence comes from Pinus taeda, assembly GCA_000404065.3. NCBI lineage: Eukaryota > Viridiplantae > Streptophyta > Pinopsida > Pinales > Pinaceae > Pinus > Pinus taeda. The sequence goes on along the minus strand of APFE031681786.1, from coordinate 4,312 downwards.
TGCAACACCCATACACTAAAAAATAGTCTACAATTGATGTTACATTGCCTTAGAATCTCCACAAAAAATGAGAAATTCGAATTCCTTGCATGTATGAACTATTTTTGGTTGATTGATCAATTAATTGGACGATCTATGAGTTAGACTGTTGTCCCACTGCATAATTGAGCTCTAACTAGTTCTATTAATTGAATTCCTTGCATGCATGAACTATTTTTGGTTGATTGATCAATTAATTGGACGATCTATGAGTTAGACTGTTGTTCCACTGCACAACTGAGCTCTAACTAGTTCTATTAACTCTTAGAACTAGTTTAACTGAGTACAACTAGAAATAATTGAGCTTGATTGCTATAAATTAACAATCATCACATGCAAATTAAACTCCAAGCCTACTAATGCGAATTTACTGAGCCAACTGAGTGATAAGAGCCATGTCACTACAATTAACTGCCTCCAAGTTGTCTGTTGATGTGGAAATTTCAATTTTTCTCAATTCCACAAAGACTAAGTCAAATTAAGCTTTTCTTGCTACACTTCTCAACAAATGATTCATATTTTCCTTTTATTATCTGTATAGAATTTTTAGTCTCACACTTTTTAAAATATTAATAAAAATGAGCATGTCATGTTGTAATTATGAATATTGACTGGATGCCACATCTCCATAATAACTAAATTTGGATTTTATATAAACAATATTTAAAATGTATCACAAATATTTAGAGGATTGTAAATAATTTTGACTTGATATTTAAAATAAGAAATATAAAATTTCAAGGCTTTCTAAAAGTCTACTTTGTAATAGAAGAAATTGTAAGATTTTGTAAATCCTAAGCCCACTTTGTAATAGATGAACATAATAATTTAGAAGAAAAAGAACAATTTACTATAACTAGAATTTATCTTTTGTATTTTTACTAATAAGAAAGGGAAATGGTTTTATAGGTGCATATATTGTTTGGTATAATAAGTACATTTGTCAATATTAATTCAATTTTATAATATATAGTAAAAGTATTTTGATAGATTTATTGTAAATATTATTGAACTTTTAATGAATATAATTAGAGATAACTAATTATATTTATTTTACTTTTGGATCTATAAGTCTCAAGAGGGTCAATTTCTTTTAATTTAAAAGGAAGTTTCATGTCAAAAGATTTGATTTCTTTTAGTGTTGGTAGATATAGAGTTAAGATTGGATTTAGTGATTGTTCATATATTAAAATTAATTGTAAATATAAATTTTAATTTAATTTAATTTTTAGTTTTAGTTTTATGTAATTTGTCTGAGTCAAAATGTTTATAGGACATTACAACATCTGTACATATTGGGTTGGAGAAGGCTTCTTCCAACAATTTCTTTTAACCTGTTTATAGGACACTACAACATTTGCATATATTGGGCTGGAGAAGGCTTCTTCCAACAATTACTTTTAACCTTTTATTATTTTTTAATTGAGCACATTTGTAAATGTTTACAAACATTTATACCACTACTTTTAACCTTTTATTATTTTTTAATTGAGCATGCTTGTAAATGTTTACAAACATTTACGCCACTATGATATCTCCCCCATACTTTTTTGCTTGTAGATTTAATTTAAAAAATGTTATAAAATAAAATTATAAAATTAAAATTTCATTAAATATTTTGATTTTGAATGGTTATGGTTTTTGGGAAGTGGTATTGATACATGGTAGTATTGTCAACAAACCTACTTACAAGTTTAATATATCCATGGTAAATGAGAGTGAATATCCATGTTAAGAATCTGTTTATATTGTAAGTACTAAGTTTTTAATTTAAAAATGTTATAAATAATTAAAATGAATTATTTACTAAAATATTTTGATTTTAAAACGAGTTATAGTTTTTGGGCTTGCCCTTATTTGATAAGCCATGATATTTGTAAAAAAATTGATAGTTAAAGAAATCTATTATATTGTAAATTATATTTAAATTTTATATGGGAAAATGAATTTTAAATTATAATACTTTTTATAATGTTAGATTTTTTTATTGTGATATGTAATATGATTTTCTTTTATTTAAAAAATTTAATCTAATTTTATTAAAATAAAAAAAAATTAAATATAAAAATTGAATAAAAATATTAAATAATCTAAGAGTCTCAAACCTACCCCTTTTTAAAACACAACTAGTTATTCCAAATTACATGATTTTTTATATGATTTTTTATTTGACAAATAAATTATACTAATTTTCTTCATTATATATAAAAAAAACATCTAACAAATTATTATAAATAAACCTACAATAATAATATCGTAATATCAGTTTATATCCACTCAACCTCATATTGGCCATGTACCGATACCAAGCTCCAAAATTCCCATCGAAATGTATCCCACCTGTAAAATAAAACTTGAAAATAAGAATTAAAACAATCATACATGCTTGTCTTGCTTAGGGTGGATAAATGGTTTAGAAGTTGATGTAAATAGTAAGAACCCCTTTCTAAATATAAAATAATCTACAATAATTGTAGAATTGTGAGAATGATTATGTTGATAGGCGAGGAGCATATATTAAGATGACCTGACTTCAAGACCATACATAGATAATTGTTTAGTTTAATTACTTACATCAAAATGAGATACTATTTGAGCTGGTTTTGATACTATTTGAGCTTGTTTTAAAAACTGTATGATTTTGTTGGTGAATTTTAGGTTGGTTTTAACAATGGTTAAGTGTAGGAAAACTTTGGTAGCTATAATTAGTAAATGGTTGATTTTTGAAATTTTTTCAATGGTAAATTTTATTTTGCAATAATATTTTTTTGGTAAATTTTTATTTTTTTAAATATTATTATAATTTTGATAATATTTAATGGTTTTGAAAAGCCTTAACCGCATAATCTAAAATATAATTTTCCTGAAAAAATTATTAAAGTAAATATTTTTTATAAATAACTCATTTACACGAATTAAAAATTAATAAAATCTACCAAAATTTCTGCATTTTATTATAAATTTCCATTATCAAAATTTCAATGTCAAAATCGCAGTCTATTCATTTTAAAGTTCAATGTCAAATCGCAATCAATTCATTTATTTGGTACGTACTTTCAATTTTGTCGCTGTCCACCGTGTTTTTACTGTCCAGAATCTGTGGACCCAATGAGTAATACAACTGTGGGATTGAAATTTTCTTCGCAGTACCAAAGTATTTTCACGGCTTTTACAACTGTGACTTTGAAAGTCGCTGTACGAGTTGCTAGTGGAGAGAGGAGAGGATGGAGAACGCAGCCAGCCAGCCAGCTGTTACATATATTTATATCCGGTGCTTTGGAAATATTAATTATTTGGAGATGTTTTCAAATTTAAAATATTACAAAACCAATGCTAGCGAGCTAATATATATTTTCGTCTTTTGGAAAGGCGTAGTCTAATTAACTGGAAGAATTGCTAGAAAAGTTATGGAAATTCTAGTGAAAATCTCGCAAGGATTTTTGTAAATCCAAGTTATAGTTGTTAAACTTCAAAATTTTAGGTGTTCTAGACTTTTGATGGTGCTGAATCCATTTCCATCATCAAAAACAGGATTCAAACACTGCCTTTACAAGATTTTTTGAAATTTTTTTGCTCAGATTCTGGCCACTTTTGGCTGTCTAGACAATTCTTCCGCTTCGATAGACGAAAACTCCGTTTGGAATATGAATTATTTGGAAATATTCTCAAACTTAAAATATTACAAAACCAATGGTTAAATGTGAGGGGAAGGAGAAATGGAATTAGAAAGATATGGTTAATGATAATATAGATAGAAGAAGAAGTAATCTTTTATTTAAAAAGAAGAAAATTAATATTAATTTTTAATAAAAATTAATTTTTATGAGTTTTATAATAAAATTTGGTAATGTAATTTTCTTAAAAGTTATTGGTTAAAGATAAAATCTATTTATACTCAAATTCAAATATAATTTCAAAATAACTACTAGTATAGATCTATCTTAAATACAGATTTAACATAGGCCTAGAAGGATCCAACATGTGCTGAGAGGGATCTAATTTTTTCATGTGTAATTTTTTAATAAGAAGACATTATTTAAATGCTTTGTATAGTTTTTTTTTGTTCATAATTTTTATTTGAAATGGATATGGGAAAAATTTGAATTCAATTTTGATAGACAATATTACACATCATACTGGCTATAGAATAAACCTTTAGACTCAATTACAATTTTTAAAAAACATCAAAATTATAATAATTTTGAGATAATTTTCTTAATTAAAAACCTATAATTATATTTGAAGTTGAATAAAATATATTTTTCATATAAAT
>APFE031681785.1:0-36268 GCA_000404065.3 Pinus taeda | reverse complement strand
AAGGGGGTTGTAGCTCCCTTCCAGGAAAGCTGGAAGACGAGAGAGAGTTGTAGCTCTCTGCAGGTTGCAGCCTGCGTACTGGTAAAGGACTGCACCAGTACATTGTAAACAAAAGTTTCTAATTTAAAGAAAGATAGAGACGAATTGCAGCAGGTGTTTTTCACCCACATTGGGTTTCCACCTTATATCTGGTGTTCTTGTGTGTGATTGTCTTTCTGCTCTGTTTTACTGTCTCTGGTTACTGGTTATTTGATGTTGCATCTCAAATTAACAAACATCATCTGAAAGTTTAAGAAAATTAAAAGGTTTTCTCTGTGTACGATGGTTTACCTCTGAATAGTTGCGTATATATGCGAGCTTAATTAACTGAAGTAGCGTATACAATTTGGTTTTTGAAAAGGATTATTTGACTTGATAATACTGATTCACCCCCCCTCTCAGTATTATTTTCAACAACCCCCACCAGCAACGCTTTGGGATACCCAAGTTTGGACAACATTTTTAGTTTTTCATGAGATTGAAACTTGGAATAAAAAGGTGCATGGGTAGCCTCCATCACACTTCAAATGGATGCAAGAGAGGGTTATAGGCCAGAAATCCTCACAGCCTAGGTCACTTGTTCTTCATGGAAGGTTGGTGGCTATTAATCATAAAGATAAAATTGTGCATCCTTTTGATGGTTAGCCTCTAACTCTCAAGGAAATAACTCCTACATCCATTTGAAGCAGTTTACATATTCATTGTATGTAAGTTTTTCATATAGATATTTATAGCCATAACTCTTCCCAAAGGGGAATTCACCATTTCACCCATCAATTTAAATTCCCCATTTAACAATAATTTTTTTTCTATATATTTATGTTAATATTTTAAAAAAATATTATACTACATTTTCTTTTAATGACAAAAACAATGTTTGTTTACAAAATCACTTTACAAAAATCATTTTTTTTTTTCAAAAATATTATATTAAATTTATTTTTTAATTAAAAAACAATGTTCTTTTTCAAAATTATTTTAAAAAAATCAAATTTTTTTTATTTTTATTTTTATTTTCCTTTAATTGTTTTTTAATAACAGTTGGTACTCATTATATTAATTACACACCGAGTTGCGGCAAAATAAACGTGTGAGTTACAATTTGAATTCATCCATGGGCTTCAATTGTGTCATTTACAATTTGATAAGTCGATCCAAGTTGTTTCTGAACACTACAAAAAGATACAACATATACAGTACCCTTATTTAGCTTACTAGAATATATCTAACAAAATTGAGACAACACGATTACACATAAAAAACTAGTTATTGCAATTGAAAGCTAAGCATTAGGATCAATCAGATGATTTAAATCGATGACCAAATTTTAGACTTCAAAAGGGTTTTTCTTTTTCTTCCAAAAGGGAGCTCGACTTTGTCATATGGAGTTGGAGGTCTTCAATCATGGTGCACAACACTCCAACCTCATCCTCAAGCTTAGCAACCTTCTTACTTTAGGCACCTATAATCTCAAAACTTTCTTAGGCCACCACCTTCTGTCAATGTAGAAAGTCCTTAATGTCTGAGATCTCAGCTTTAATCTCAGCTAGGTCCGGTGCACATTGTACACAAAGAGCCTGAGTATGGGCAAGTAAAAAAACTCTATTGGCGACACATTGTTTGGCCTGCTGCCTTCTTTTCCACCACCTATACTGAGCATGGACGTCTGCTACCCTAGGATCCTAAATCCATCTCGTCATAGTGCCAGTGAATTGCGAGATGGAACCAGAAGGTGGAACACTAGTGGGGCTCTTCCAAAATTAAAACCCATAGAGGACGTCACAGCGGGCTAGAGCACTGACCAAAAGGGAGGACACAAACCCAATCCAAAAGGAAGACTATAGTCTCATACCCCCTAACGGCTTCTATATTATTCTCACGAGGCAAAAAAAATCCAATCCAACACAAATTGTAAATCACAAGTGGAATAGGAAGTTTCATAAATGTCAACTCCAATATATAGCGGTCGCTCTACAGATATAAGAACAAGCCACCAAGATACCAATACAACGTCATCGTTTCCTTAAGAGTAGAGAGAGAGGTCATTATTTGAATTTGGGAGCTCGAGCAGTTGGGTTGTTTTGTCTGGCCCATGAGAAGTAAATGTAGCATGAAGGGAGAGAGAGCTCGCATGGTTACCAGCTTCAAATTCCTGCAATAAACTTTGAACCATGAAAATGACATGAGGACTCCCATGCTTATTTTTCGAATTGGCCCAAGAGGCATCATATGGATGGGATAATGAAGGTCACGTGACAGGAGAGTGGGGAGGTGTGTCATCATACCAATGCTTAAAGAAGGACACGATGTTCTCATGTTATGGAAAACTGGGGATTGACCAGCAGTGACAGGATCAGAGGATATATTCCATATGTGCCAAGGATAAGGGGGTATATAGGGGGGCCACATGAAGGGAAGAATCATGGGGAAAGGTTATAGATAGGGTGGAGAATAAGGACTCCATTAATTTCCAAAGATCCTTCAGTTAATATACATGCTTCATTTCCCATGATATTTGCCTTTGAATCGAGGTTACAGAGTATGCCCCAAGATTGTGAGCTTTCAAAGGAAAGAAGTATGTTTTGAACATGAAGGAGAGCTTGGCTAAGGTGATTGTATTATGCAAAGTAATGTTTTCTTACATGTCAAATAATCAAGTAGGATTCACCCAAAATTATAATATTTTTAAGTTCCCTCTTATGGGCTAGAAGGAGTACCATATACAAGCTATAAAATTTTGTTTGATTATTGGTCTTGAGACCAAGTTCTAAGGCATACTTGTCCACTATTTCTCCATTAGGATTAAAGTGAATCCATCCCTCTTAGGAATTCATGTTGGGAGCACCCAAGGGAGTCGAAAAATTGAAGTCTCAATACAATTGTGCCTAATATATGTGATGGGAACCCACATTCGGTTAAATTCAACCCGAGTGGAGTGCTAAGTTAAAGGCGACTTGGAGGTGGATGTTCGATTATGTTTGATCCCATTGTTAGTTAAAGGTGACTCAGGTGTAGCGGCTTGTTAAAGGCGACAAGTGAGTGCACATGTGCAGTGGGTGTGTCGCGATGGGCAAGAGCCTACACGACGAGATGAGAAACTGATGTGTGGAGGTGACACAAGGGACACCCAAGCGAGTCATGTATGTCAACAATCAGGAAGGGGAGTTTTGGTTAGAGGTCAAGTTCTGCAGGGTGCAAGGGCACTGTCACACAGATAGGTGGGTTAGGTCATGCGCTCGCCCTGGCTAGGTATTTGCAATGATTGAAAAAAAGTGCCAAAGGTCGGTTTGGTGAGTTTGTGAATGATAATTTTGGGGTTTCTAGGTAGTGTAGCCATTGTGTAGCAAGTTTTGGGACACAGTGTGATAGACTTGCATGACGAGCATAAAAGGATATGGTAGACCTATGCGAGGTGAAGGCTGTAACACATTTTGGTTAGACAGTGTGGGTGAGGGTCACCATTGTGGACAAAGCAGTGTGGATGGGTGGAAGCAGTAGTGCGAGGGGCATGATTTTCACACTCGGGGCATGACTGTTGTGTGACTTGGGCAAAGTGTGCAGGCTGAGTTTTGGTGGTTGCACAATTTTGTAAAAACTTGTATTTTGGAAAGTGTTTGCAAATTTTACATATTATTTGGCATATTTGATAGCGAGTTTCCCCTCCCATATAAATGTGCATAATTTTGTTATAATGATGATTTTATTCCATTGCATATAACTGAAGATAATTGATGATCCATAAATTGTTGTGGATATTCCACTGGACAGTTCATTGAAACAAATATAATAATATTATTTTAAAACTCTAAAAATTCTACACTATTACAGTTTATTAATCTTTTAGATTTGTGGATTTAATTGCAATTAATGCATGCATGTGAATGGAATTTATCCAAAAAAGTAGAGAATGGAAAAATAATCTCACACACACACATAAGACACAAGATATGCTCTCTAGGGAACCCTTTTGGGAGAAGACCCAGCTGGAACATGACATTGCTTCTCTCTCTTTCTCTGTACAGAAATATGGTTTTAGGTACAAAGAATTAGTGTCTATGGCCCGTGGTCTACTACAGTCCATAGATACTCTCAGTGTTCTCTACCTCCTATCTCTCCTTGCTATCTTTTCTCAACTATGGAACAAAATTATCTCAAAAGAATGGAATGCCTCTTCCCCCTAGTGGCCGGGTTATAACACAACCCGATAGCCTACTAGTGGTTAATTTCCACTACCTCAATTCTTAACTAAAATTACAGAATAGACTCTTCTAAATTCTTTTACATCAAAAAAACATGGATAGCCAATTTTCGATGAATAATGGGGGCTAACGTGGCATCCTGTCGAACTATAGGTGTGAAAATAGGAAGGTCAAGTTCTGAGTGGCATAACATTTTCATACTGACCCTGATTGATGCGTTTCTTGGGTCATTGGAAAGGTCTCTATGTGTATAATAACATGAAAAGGCGATATGCTAAAGAAGAAATTTTTTACCCTAAAAAGTGTCATTTGATGCCTCAAAACACTCATGGAAGGTTTCAGACCTTGTTTCGCCAAGCTAGGTCCCACCGATAAAAATGGTCCCATGCGCTGATTCCTCCACATTTTCCACTCCAAATTCATCCAGGTGGATGAAAGAAAATATAATGATCCAATTCAAATAAATTTAGGAAGATAAATGAATGAATGTTATTTCCACTGCATTATCAACACTTGAAGAAATTTGACTAAGTATAGAGTAGGTGGATTCCATGTACTTGAGTGCTAGTGAAACAAAAAATTTCAGCGGTACCACACCCACCTATTCATGGCCAGAAGACAATACTAGGTAGGACCGTGGTAGGTGGTATCAGTGTTTGGTTCAGGGTGATCTGAGCTATTTTTAAGAAGCAGGAATACGATGGAAGTAGTTGTAGTTGATATTGAAGCTCGACACTTTGTATTTGGTCACAATGCAACATTAGGAAGTTGAGCAAGGGCAATGTAGTGATGTTGGGACAAGGTGAATGAGGGAAGATGACAAATGTAAAAAAATTTCGAAATCTTGAAGACATGACAAATTATTGGAAGGAATATAAACAACAACAGTATGAAGCTCTTGTGCGCACATTGGAGATGAAATAGTGGATGTGCTGAAGGCCTTGAAAAATCTTCATGGAAGGTCTGCTGAACTTGAGGAACTTGACAAGAAGATACAACAGTGAAACCGAAGATTCCAAGAACTCATGGGTGATCAAGTTCACTTAAGGGAGGAAAGTACCAAGTTGTAGGACCAAGTCAAGGGGCCTGAGGAAGAGATCAAGAGGGACTTTCTTAACCATAAACTCATTGTTATAGAAGAGGTTTAATTTTAATACATTGAAAAAATTGGATATTATTACAGGGCCATGTAGGATGATATGAAGATGGTGGGAGCACTCCAAGTGGAATAATTCAATGTGTGCCAAGTAGGTGCAGTTGAGCAGCATGCGAACGAGGAGAATCTTATTGTAACTCAAGCTAGACTAGGATTGAATTTCTCAGATGAACCAAAAGGGGAAGTTTCATATCTTAGGAGGAAACCCATGTGTTATGCAACCAACACACCAAATAGAAGAAGAGATATATCAACGAATTCAAAATAAGCATGTTCGAGGGGGAAACCTTCTTTACATTACACAAAATGAAAAAATTTTCAATGATACAAATGACAAGACCTCCTTTCTATATATACGAGTCGAAGTGGTCACAATAGAATCAGAGGTGACATAACAATAATATTTAAGGTCACAAAAATAACAATAGTGGGCTTCTATGGGGCATAATAATAACAATATGGGGACTACATGGGCACAACAATACAATAAGGGGGTTGCACTAATAATAATAAGGGGCTACACTAGTAGTATAGGGAACTAACATGCCCCTATCCTTCAAAAAGTATTTTCCTCAACACTTGAGTAGTTATGGATGCTTCTGTATAAAATTGTCATCATCCTATATAAAATATTCAATGAGTAATTTCTTCCACTTGATGAGATACTCTGAAATTGATCGATTTTGTAGCTGTCGGGTTCTTCTTTCTGTGACTGCTTTAGGTTCTAGTATGATTTCTCCTTCCTCGTCAAGTTCTAGCAATGCTGCTTGAACTAGGATCTTGTCACCTATAACCTTTTTTAACCATGAAACATGGAAAACTAGGTGCACTCGGGAAGATGCAGGAAGCTCCAATTTGTATGCCATAGTACCAATATTTTGCAACACCTTGTAAGGACCATAATTCTTTGGTGATAATTTATTGTCGTTCTTATCTTGCCTGAGGGGCATTTGTTTTTATGGTTGTAGCCATAAAAATACCTAGATGCCTACATCAAAACTTATTTCACTACAATGTTCATTTGACTTTGTGACAAAATGGGGTTATCCTTTAAGAGTTGGAGATCTTGTTGCTGATGCTTGATGTGATTTTCCATTTATTTAACCTTATATTTTTCTCCTAAATATGATGAGATGGATGGTGTGTGATATCCATAAAGTTCCATAAATGGGGTCATTTTCGTTGAAGCGTTATACCACCTTCAACCATAGGTAACCACTTGAACCATTGTGTTTATTTATCAAATACAAAGCAACGAAGATATCCTTCCAAACATTTGTTCACTATCTATGTTTGTCCATCTATCTTGGGAGTTTGTGGAGTGGTAATTCTTGCCAATGCACTACAAGATATGGTCGAATTCATTTCTTCTTTTTCTAGGGTTGGTTCTTGGTTTATATCCCCTTCTTTTCACGTTTCTTGATCCTTTTCTTCCTCCTCTTCAAATTATATGTAAAATATTTTTTTCTTAGCACACTTATAACCTTTAGGGTATTTTCTATCACAACTGTAACAAAGCCCATTTTCAATTTTTTCTTCAAATTGTTGTGGTGTCAACATTGTAGGTTGTGGAAGGCTAGGAGCAACAGAAATTCCATGTTTATAGTTGTGAGCGGTAGGATTACTTTTTTCCATAATTTTTCTTTCAATTTTCTTTGCCAACCTGAATAATGAATTAGGTTTCCAAAGACAAATCTCATGTTGAATGTTATCCTTTAACCCTATGAAGAAATCAATCCCCTACTTCTCTAGAATCTTGTTTACCCTTATATTCAATTTGTGGAACTCCTCAATCTGCTCTACCGCTGACACTTTTTTTTTAGATTTATCATTAGGCTAAAGAAGGTGTTGCTCTTTGTATCCTCATAATTTGTTATCATTTCCTTTGTGAAAATTGACAGGGTGACAAGTGGTTTACGAGAACAAAGCCCTCTATATCATACAAATTGATTCAAATCTAAATATAAAGATATAATATGCACCTTTTGTAATAGTTTCACATCATGTATATCAAAATATTAACCATCTATAGTATCCAAGTTACTGGATCCTTGCCATCAAAAATCCTCATATCTCTTTTTCTTCCTTTTAGGAGTTTGATCTTGAAATGATTGTAACTTTGTAATTTTGGATCTCTAAGTTCTAAAGGTTTTTCTTGTAGTATCCCTCTGAGTCCTCTTTCCAATGCCGTAGGTCTAATTGAGATTGATTTCTTCAAAAAATAGTTATTCCAAATCTCCCATGATGTCCTAAGTATAGACTTGTTCAATAGAGTGAACTTGTACAAAGTTCCAGGTGTCACAGTTTCGACCTTCAACACTGAAAACGATACCCAAAAAACAAACAACTGTCCCATTTCTGTCACATTTTATGAAAATTGTATCCGATGCTCAGAGAGAAAGTTATGAAGATTTTCCAAAGGTCACCTGTTTGAGATGGAATTAGGGAGCCTACAAAAACCTTAATTTCCTCGAATAATATCTCTAAAAATATAGCGAGACAAGATTTGAATTTCAGACACGAGGTTCAAAGGCCTTCAACTCAAATGGGTTTCAATTTTAGCCTCTGAATATTTGTAGAAAATAAGTTATAGCAAAAATTATACCATGACCTGTTTGAAGTAGCGAAACCCTAGAATCCAAAGCTTTGAGTACCAAATGTTATGCAACCAGCTCACAAAATAGAAGAAGAGATAGATCAACGACGTTGAAATAAAAATGTTCGATGGATAGACCTCATTTAAATTACACAAATTAAGAATTCTTCGATACTACAAATGACAAGACATCCTTTCTATATATAGGAGTCTAAGGGGTCATAATATAATCAGATCTGACATAACAATAATAATGTAAGGGAAAAACAATAACAATAGTGGACTTCTATGGGGCACAATAATAGCAATATGGGAGTACATGGGTACAATAATACAATAAGGGGGTTTCACTAATAAGAATAAGGGGTTACACTAGTAGTATAGGGGCCTAAAACCATATTGAGTTATAAGTCGAAAGACAACTCTAAGGTGGAATTGTTGAAGAAGGTAGCTGAGATAAGACAAAAAATGAAGCCTATGGAGGATGTATATGCCTTAAGTTTGAGTATTTTTGCAAGTAATCACATGTGGGAAGAGGTTTGCTACATTGGTTGACACAAAGCTACACATAGTTTCTATTATGTTCCTATACCAATAGGTGTCATAATTTTTGAATGGTTGAGGTCAAATCTGTAATATGTACATATGTTTGCTTTCTCCAAATGTTTTCCATATTCAAAAAATAAAAAAATAAAAAAAATGTAAAGAGAGTATGTCCCAAAAGAAAAATCAAAGGACAAAAAGAATAAAAAGGTCAAAAAAAATGAAAGCGTGAACCCCAAGAAAGAAAAAAGACCAAGAAAGTGTGCAAGTCAAAATGCCACTACTATTTACTTTTGATGTAGAATAAAAGATTGTGTGGAGCTTTTTACCTTTTCCACAATCCATGGATGGTCAAAATTTTTAAACTTGGCTATTTTATGTTTTCAATTTTATGCTTAGAGATAGAGAATGAAATATGACCAAACTATTTAATCTTGGCAGATAAGTAAATAGGTAGAGTAAATAAAATGAGCTCAAGTATTTAATCTGAGCCCTTAGATGTAATAAGGTTAGCCTTAGATATATTACTTTTGTAAAGAAAATAAAAAGGTTTTGATAAGGGTTTGTTAGGTTAACTGCACCCTAATAAAGAGAAGAAAAAATGGTAAAATGAGTAGGTGGGTAAGTAGTTGAATGGTTGTAGAATTGTGATGATTGATTAGATAAGATCATATCATTTACCTTCATCATCAAATTTCTAGGTATGGATGAAAATTGAGCATTTACCAAAGTACACAAAGTCAATTCATTAACGTCCCTCATTCATTACATTTTTAACTTAACTAATTTCCAAGGAAAGTCTTAAACTACCTAAAACCTTAAGTTAAAGGGGATCAGAGCATTTCTCTGACTTCTAGAGGGACTGGACCCTCAGCCCAATAACTTATAGGTCCTAAGTACTAAAAGGTCCCCTTATAAGCATTCACCCCCTCCATAATTCACTCATATTCCCAAATAAATTCATTTTCCCTAATAAAACCCTTTCCCTAAGGTTAAACTATTTCTGCCTAGGAAAAGTATTTGTTCCCCCCCTACATAGCTCATTTCCACATCAAAAACCCACAAATTATGCTTAGCCTATGTTTTTATGTTATCTATGTCAAAAGCAAAAAACAAAATTGCAAACGAATTCAATTTATACTTAGAGCTAAAACATTATCCTCCATTTTCATATTAACTTTTAGCTTTATTTATATTAAACTCCTGAGAAAATAACACTTTTCCCTATGTATTTATTAAAAAATCCTTAATATTAATATCCCACCCTGAAGTTTGAAACATAAATTTTATTGAATATCACGAATAATGGATTAATTAGTCGATCAGCGCTAAGTAAGAACCAAAACCTTCCATCAAATAAAAGAGGTTAATTAACCGATCCATGGTTAATTAATAATTGACCCCCACTAATGAAATCATCCCCGACACCATTAACCCACCATAAACATTGATTGATTAATCCCGCCACCCTTAAACCTGCTCTGGGCCCCTTTATTAAACTTCACGTCAAATCCCCGCCCCAATCACTGTACAATCATGTCTTATTTGATCGAACTGTTGATGATCATATCGAGCGGACTTTGAAGGCCAACCTTTACCCACACAATATGGGTGGTTTCACTATTCACCCCACTGGTACGTGGCACCTGATGAGTGGCATCAGGCGTCCTCCCTCTGTAACCACTCCAGCCTAAAAGCGGTGTGATCTAAACCCACTTACCGCCTTCCACTATATGACAAACAAATGTCCCATCTCCCACTAAAACCCAAACATACCTGTTACCAAAGCCCGCCAAGCAGTTGACTTCACAAATAAAACTAAAAAACTCATTATTTTTTGTTCTATCGCACTCAGACCTCCATGCAAATTGCAGAGAATGTACAACTACAAACCAACATTCAACTTCCAACCTGCAGAAGCCGCTAAACACCCAGTTCACTCTTCAGTCAGCTATACCTCCTGCAATTGTGCATATTCGTCCATCCACCCCATTTAGGGCCAAAACTAGGTATTTACTCAATTTCACTGAGAAACCTTGTCCCATTCCCAATATTATTATTTAATTGCTTCAAATTATTAAGTAATTAAGTAGAAGAATTGTTCACACACCTCAAGACTACACTAAATTAAGCCAATTTTCCCTAAATACCACAAAAACGATTTTGCCACTGTCCTTGAATCCACAAGAACCAAGGATGGTTGTGCCAGTTGCAATGAATATCCTACCAATTTCTACTCCCCACAGGTACCTCTGTCCAAGAATCCTCTAAGATCAAAGATACCTCTATCCAAGAATCCTTACTGAAATTATACTGCACGCATAGATACCAATACTTAAACCACACAGACAAAATAGGTCTTTTGGAATCGGGTCTGCCCAAGTACCAATTTGCCAGAGTTCATATCTTCCCTGATATTGTCCACTAGTGTCATATGAACTATAATCCTATCCAAAGAGCAGTAATGACTCCTGATCAGACTGTACTATTTACCATCACTGCTGAATCCATAAATGAAATCCTGCAGTGGAAACCAAGCCAAAACCTAAACCCCCTTTCTATTGGAGACCTGCTTAACAGATTCCCTACTCTCACCTCCATCAAACTTGCTTAGTTATTCCATACCTTCATTAGAGAGGAGTAATACATTCCAAAGGATCCTCCCTCGTACATGTGGGCCATATTCTCCGATCTTGACTGAGACATCATAGAAATGATATCTAGTGTGTTAGGCCAGACTACAAGTGAATTTGTTTATGAGATTATCATAGCTTTCTTGACCATTTACACTCCTAGACAACCCCCTGCCATCATGTTTGGCTATGCTAAGTACATTGCAAATAAGATCCATGATCAATTCATGAGAATGGAAAATTAAAGAGTGTTCAAATATTCATCAGTTTTGTATCATCTTTTCCTATACTATCAAGTTGATAAATTCCCATTCATGCACCAAAAGCTTGATACAAGAGGAAACCCTAGATCAGTGGTCCTTTGGACTTCATTAATCCATCAGTTTGGCTCTCCATATACCTGTATAGATTTCATAGATCTGTTTGTGCGCCCAATGGAAACTATGTTGTTAGGAAGTCCTCCCCCAAAAATCAGTACAGATATCAAGAGGGTCCTATAGTTGTCCAAACAATATAGAGTGGGAGATTCGTACTTGTACCAAAATCACACTGAAATTAGGATATATGGCTATGAACTAGCACCCTACAAACTGCCAAGATATGTCCCCATGAGATTGTTTGCTCTAGAGTACTATAGGAAAATGATTAATTGAGATGACACACATTTTGTGAAGGCCAAGAAGAAAGCTCATCTCAGAATAAAATACCAGCTTGGCCCCTTTATATGTAACAGTAGGGAAGTAGGAAAGGAAGCAGAAGAAATCCTTTAGAGACTGAAACTGAAACAAAGTTTCATATGGAGATATGACCCTTTAGATTTCATCTGCAACAGAAGATAAAAGAACAAATTATCTCCCTATATCCACCACATAATTCCCGAAATAGAACAGTATTCAAATCAACTAGAATGGGTGGAGAACACTTTAGTTGACCAAGATAGCATAGAAGTTGTTGTTGGTAATGTGTTGATAGATTTAGAAAGAAGACTTGATGAAGATTCCTTTGTATAGGTGCTAGGAGAATCCTAATCCCAAAGGGAAACACAGGAACACAATGAACCACCAGCAAAAAATGGACCTCAAGACCAAGAAGAATCTAAGTAGCCAGAGATATTAAAAGAGTTGGCTCAGCTAAAACACATCATGAGTAATCCTACTGTTGTACAGAATCCTCTAAATGAGGAGAAGAATCCCAAAAGTGATAGAGAGGAGGCCACTCCTTCTAGCAGACCTATTGCGTAGACTTATGTGAGGCAAAGGTTGAATCCTTTCTTAGAATAGGAGTTCACAGAGGAAACAACTAGAACTACAAGTACAGAAAGAGAAGAAAGTAGGCAGACCACTCCCTCACGAGGTACAAAAGAACCTTCCACTTCACAGGCTCAAATGTTGGAGAGACAACAGAGCGTGGAAGTATCCTCATTCAGGGCTTCGATAGGCCAGAACCAAGACATTAAAGAGAAATACAAAGAAATAAAGGCTAGAAATGAAAGATTGAAGGCTCAAAGTTATGCACACTACCTTAAAATGGCTCCCACCAATCAGTCAAGGCTAATGTCAGCCTTTGATATAAAAGAAGGTAAGATGCAAATGAGTTTCATGAAAACTACCACACAGTAGCCGAGGTCTATAGAAGATTATTTGAAGATAGATTTTGAGGTGTTGGCAAAGGATATTCATCCTATCAACCAAACAGAATTACACAAATAGATTGGGGAAATGATCTACTCTACATTCACCAGCAAGGCCATGACAGCATATCAACTCCAAAATTCACTGACTAATATGTCAGTGCAATTCCAACTAGAGAATGCCTATTCACAGGTCAAGGATACCAGGATAAAGTCCTTAGAGGACTTAATCATAGAGCTGGGGCATGACCCCAAGGATGTAAAGGCTACAAAAAAGCTAATTAAGAAGAAAAATGATGGCATAATTTCATTGAAAAAGTAGCTCAAAATTCCTCCTCTACATCATCCACAAACAACTAAAGTATTAGAAACTCGAAAGGAGGAAGAACTTATGGATTTAGTCCTCAAGCTGAATGACCAACTAAAAGAAACAGAGAAAGAGAAGGATAACTTGGTTCAGTCTAGACAGAGTGAGTTGGCCACCACGCCTCACACTCTCATTCCTACAGTCTCTATAGTAGTACCCTCCACATTGGCTTCTTCCTTGGCACCAATAGTTCCACCAGTTACAGCCATACCAGTCACAGGTACATCACCAGGCACAAGTGCATGTACAAGTGTAGGTACTTACACAGAGAAAACAACTAAATTAGTAAAAGCCATGGAAGAAATGACAATCCAGGCTACTGAGCTCAAAAAACTTAGAGAAAAAGTGTCAAGTTTAGAAACTGATTGGAAACTTGCACAGATACAGTAGAAAGAAGAAACCTAGAAGTGTCAAAGAATGGGTGAGAAGATTAAAGTCCTTGAACAGGACTTGACATTGCAACAACCACTAGGAGATTTAAAGGAAATTCTCTGGGCCAACATCATTGACTCTGTCAATGATGTTTGGCCAGCAATTCAAATAATTTTTTAGCAAAGAGAACTTGTGAAATTGGTCACAGAAGCCATTCACAAGATAAGAGAAGAGTTAGGAGACAAACCTGAAGAAGCCAACCAACTGATAACACTCTTGAACAAAAAAAATAGGTATGAGTTGGATGAACTAGGCATAAAAGATAGGACAACCACCATCATAGAAATCAAGAAGGTTCTTACCAAAAGGAACCTTATGCTCAATCTTGAGAAGAGATGCCAAAGTATCCAAGCTAATATAGATAGATTCATGGCCAAGTTTGGTATTTTGGGGGAAGAAGGTCTTCCTAGTCCAATTGTAATTAATGACAAGCTTATGACTCAAGATGATTACATTGAAAGACTAAACAAGTTGGCCAGCAACCAAACTAGTACTTCAGGGGTAAAATCTCTTCCCACAGGAAAAGTATTCTATGATAATCTGGAAAATCTATCTTTCCTAGAGCATGAGGTAAAGTACATGTTTGTCAATAGGCAAAATTTTTCCAAATACACTAAAACTGATGAGGTATATAGAAAGGTCATGAGGATGAAATTACTTGAAGGTGACTAGTGGAAAAACTTGACAGATTTACTATAAAAGTTACTGCAGTAAATCCCATATGATAGCTAGGTAAAACAGATGAAAAATGGTTAAAATATAGCAGGTAAAGAGTATCAGTAGGTTGAAGACACTTAGTGATTCTAGCACATAGATATTAAGCAACTGAAAGAGCCAAATCTGAATTATAGCAGTAGCACAATCATAATGAAAGGGACAGCAAGAAGGTTGTTGTCCATTTGTCTCTATCTTCATGCCTGAAGATATTTTTTATTTCCTAGATTAATTCTCATATTGTTATGAGATATTTTGTAACATTTTTTGTATAAATACTTCACATTTTGAGTTAATTAGGGTGGATTAAAATACATTTCTTCAAACATTTCATATCAAGCTAAGGAGCTATTATATTCAAGACTGGACTGGTTTTGCTGGGTCACGAAATAAAGCTAAAGACATTTCACTGGATTCTTGTGCATACTTGGAACCTAATAAGTATTATCTTTTCATGTTTAATTATTTTTTTCTCGTCATGTTATAAATATTCACATGTTTTCTCTATGAAATCTGAATAGTAAATAAGGAAAAATATTTCAGAATTAGCTTTAAAACTCTCTATCTTGTCTGTTTACTTTCTCATTGTTTTCTACTAAACTATCTTGGTTTGGGAATCCTTAATTGCTCCATTACTTCTGTAGTTTACCCCCTTAGGTCCATAGTAAAGGATTCTTAGTTGCCTTTTTCTATTGATCTCATTTTGTTCTTAATTTTAATCCTAGTTTAAGGATTCTTCATTGCCCTTTTACCCTGGTTAGGAATACCCCATCCATTTGAACCTGCAGATTTTCTTTTGTTGTGCTAGCTTGCCCTGTGAACTCCTCCTTTAGTAATTGATCTGATCCAGTTTAACCACTCTTTCATTGACTCCATAGCCTAATGGCCTAAATACTTGTTCTGCCCATCTATTTTCTTAAATCCACCATTCAATCAAAGCCAAAACATCATGAGCACTAAGAACTAGACTGAAATCCTACTCAAAACAAAGTAAAATTATAAAGAGAGAAGCCTCTCTAGACTTAGGTTGGCTAGAACCCGAGTCTAAAAGATTGGTTTGTGGTTAGCTTGGATTATTCCTTCTTTTATAACTTCTAGGGAAGACTTATGAGTGATAACATTGTGGCGAGCATACTAGGAATTCAAAACCCTCGGTCTTAATAAACCTTTGAGAAATTCAAATTTTTATTTTTAAGCCTCTTAAAATGTTATTAGAAGTTATTTCAAAAATTCATAAAAAGAGAAAATAAGTAGAAAAAGCTTGAAATCTGGCTTCAAGGAGAACTCATTATATGAAGGCCAACCCTGATCCAAATCCTCTCCCTGTATTTGACAATCCCAACCTTATTTCAAGAACAATCAGAAGACAAGAAAGTTGAGTAAGCCCAAGACCTTTATTTAGATCAAATTCTTACCCTTGTGAGTGGTTGTTCATAGAAGACATCCCTTTTGATGAGTATTTTGACCTTTCTCTATTTAGAACCAAGTCTGAGAGTGCAATTGAGGATACAGTTCTAGATCTTGAATTTATAGCAGAAGTTGAAGGCCAAAGGTCAAACTTGTCAATTGATGAGTACCTTCTAAATTCCCCTCAGTCATTCCTTACTATCGATAGAATCCCTAAACTTTCTGAAATAGCTTCAACACCTTTCATTTCATCATCGTTTCCTCACATTTCCGAAGTTCATTTCTCATCCCCATTCATACCTTCACTTCCCCAACAGCCTATTACTACCCATCAAATACCTGTTACCCCTGTTACCCCCAGTTCCTTGTTGTCTCAAATCCCCCTATTACCCCAACTACTATTCTCAATCCGGTCCAACTTAGAGCTATGGCACTCAGATATGCCCAACTTGTGATGCCCGCTCCTCATGGTGTCTTGCTAGCAAACTATCAAAGTAAAATTGTCCTATTTGATGGCATTGGATCTTACATAGCACAACAACACACAGGAAAAATGACAGATTATTTTGAACTGCATGAAGTTGACATAGGAGATGTCTAAATGAGAATTTTTGCCCAAACTCTAACTAGAGAAGTGATAACATGGCTTAGATCTCTGCCTCCTAACAATATAGATAGTTTAGAAGTTTTTTACCAACAATTTTTAAATAGGTGGGAGAAGAAAAAGAACCCTCTTCAAACTTTCTGAATATGAAAACTTAAAGAGGGGACCAAACGAAACCGTTCAGGACTACTGTACTACATTTAACAATGTATATAATGTAATACCATTTGACATTAGGCATCCACCTAGCTTAGCCCTGATAAAGTTTCTAGACAGGTTTGACACTGACATGGCTTTTCAACTTAGAGAAAGGAATCCCCCAACCCTAGAAGATATGCAAAGTGTAGTAGTTAGTGTAGAAGATAATCTGCTATTCAAAAGAGCTAGGGTTAGAAATGAAAGGAAAACAACACTAAAAGATAAAACTACACCCTTTGATAAAAAAATGGATGCTTTAGATAAAGGAATGGAAAAACTGGTGGATAGGGTAGAAGTCATTGAAAGGAAACCTCACTGGGATAACCAACCGGCACCTCTAGTAAGGAATCCAAACTTTAGGAAGAACCAAAACCAAAATACTGGTAAAAATCAGCCTGAATAAAACATTATACCTCCTTTCCAGGAAAATTATGCTAAAACTTCCCATCAAGAAGACCCTAAGCTAGACACCTAGATTAACTTAATGGAGTCTGATGATGAGGAAACAGTCTTTCTGACTCAGGATGACCAAGATTTATACATGCTTCAGCAGTTACAGACCCAAACCAGAGAATCTTTTGACTACAAGCAAGGGTATGATTCTATTATTTTTGAAGTTCAGAAATAGTACAATTTGAGGAGGAAAAAGAACACTGATGTTCCAGACCAAAACAAGAAAGCATCACCTAATCAACCTAAGAAAGTGAAAGGAGTTCCAGTTACAAAAAATCTCCAAATCCTATCTAGATCAAATAAAAACCCTCCTAGTCCCACCATCAAAGATGTAACTAGTGACCAACCTTCTCATGAGCAATCTTCCACTTCAGTTCCCCTCAAGGAAAAAGTGTAACAGTCTCCAGAAATTATATTAGAAAATCTAATAAAAAATACTTCAAACACTGAAAAAGAAGAACAAACTACTGCTAACCCTACTGTTAAGGTTTCAAATGTTCAAACAAACAACACCCCTTTGCCTTACAATTTGGGAGCAGAGGTGGCCAAACTTGAAATCTCAGTTCCTTTAATAGAAATAATTTAAAATGAAACTTATAAATCTCAAATAAGAAAATATTTGAACTTCATTGAGAATGGAAACTCTTTTAATTTATTTGATGATCAACCTGAGTTAATTTTCGATCATGATTTTAATGGAAAAGCAGTGGAAGGAGGGATACCACCCTTCTACATTAGCCTTAACGTCCACGATAAAATCATAGATAATGCCATGCTAGACTTTGGGGCTTCACACAATCTTATGCCTAAGTCTGTTATGAAGAAGCTAAACTTCGATATCAATAGGCCTTACAAGGACCTGTTTTCATTTGATTCATATCAAGTTAAGTGCCTAGGACTTATAAAAGACCTGTGCGTTTACCTTGTGCAGTACCCTCTTAAGACCATTCTTATGGACAGAGTTGTTGCTGGTATACCACTTAAATATGGCACATTGTTGTCTAGATCGTGGGGTGCCAAACACCATGGATCTCTACAACTTGACAAGTCGTATGCTACCATATCAATCTTTGGGCATCCTAAAATAGAGAGATTTTGATGAAGTATGTAGTGAGTACCCAGGAGAGAACTCAAAACTTTCCTATATATTCAATACATTCTGATATTGATGCTTTCATTCTTTACAATGTTGAATCTAACCAAGAAGACACTTCAAACAACATAATAGCACAACCAAAAGAAATTGTAGTATCAAAAGAAAATCAAACTGTCCAAATTCAGGAAATTTCAGATAACAAAGATAACCAAGATACATTAGTCAAAGAAGATTTTTTTCTCCTAGACAGTAAGAATTAGGAACATGAATTTTATGGCATCTTCAATTTGATGGGTCAGTAAACAAACTAGGTGCAGGAGCAGGTTTATGGATTTAGAACTTAGAAAATGATCATTCAGAGGTTCATGCCTACAGATTGATCTTTAAATGTACAAACAACATGGTTGAGTACGAAGCACTTTTGTTAGGTCTCAAGTTGGTAAAAATGTTAGGAGACATAAGGGTCTATATTGTGGGAGATTCTGAGTTGGTAATAAAACAAATTAACACTGTTTATATGACTAGGGATCCTAGGTTAGGATTTTATAGAGGAAAAGTTGTAGAAACACTAAATACTTTTTTAGAAACCAAGCTTGTTATTATTCCAATAAAACACAATATGCAAGCTCACAACTTAGCCATGTTTGCTAGTACTTGTAAGTTACCTTTTCCGCATAATAATCTATACATTGCTGAGGTTAGGCACAAACCTTCTATTCCTGACAACTTACAGAACGGGCAAGTATTCAATAATGATCAACAAATTAACAATTTTCTAACTTTAGATGATGAATTTGTAAATAGAAAAATAGATACAAACATAACAGTAGATCTTGATTACATTAATAAAGTAGAAATTAATAAAGTAGAAGATGAAAGGATGGATAGATTCCATCCCACAAAGTTTACAAAATTAGATATTCAAACCCTAAGACAAATTGAAATTGGTGAAGCAATTGATGAGGAATCTCAAGGCATCAATCTTAAAGACAATTTTTGCCCAAAGAATTAAATCCTTTAGAGGACTTGTCTGATTCAAACGATGTCCCTAAAAATCCAAAAATGGAACCCTTGAAATCAGACATAGAGGAGTGTAACATAGGCTCTGAGGAAGATCCCAAACTAATAAAACTTTCGAAGTATTTACCTCCTAATGAAAAAGTGAAATACATAGAACTATTAAAGGAATTCCAAGATGTTTTTGCCTGGAATTATCAAGATCTTAAGTCCTATGATACTAGCATAAGACAACACACCATTCCCTTGAAGCAAAACCAAAAGCCTTTTAGACAGAAGCTTAGAAGGATTAATCACCTTCTACTGCATTCTATTGAAAAGGAAATCAAAATAATGTATGAAGCCAAGATCATTGCACCAATTAGATTCTCAAATTGGGTTTCTAATTTAGTACCTACAAGAAAGAAAACTGATGAAATTAGAATATGTGTTGACCTTAGGAATATAAATAAAGTTTCACTCAAGGATAACTATCATCTTCCTAAAATGGATCACATATTACAGAGGGTAGTGGGTTCAACCAAGATCTCACTTCTTGATGGGTTTTCTGGTTATAACAAGATTTTAGTCCACCTAGATGATTAGACAAAAATTGCATTGACTACTCCATGGGGCACTTTCATGTATATGAAAATACCTTTTGGGTTAAAAAATGTAGGGGCCACCTTTCAAAGAGAAATGGACATAGCCTTTTCTAAAGAAATCCATGCCTTCCTGGTAATATGCCTAGATGATATCATGATATTCTCTAAATAAGATTAGCAACACTTGGATCACCTCAAGTAGGTCTTCACTAAGTGAAGGAAGTATGGAATTTCTCTGAATCCCAAAAAGTCTTTATTTGACTTGGAAGAGGGAAAATTAATAGGCCACATAATCTCCAAAGATGGTATTTGGATCGACCCGACAAGAATTGAAGCCATTTTGCAGATACCACATCCCAGGAACATCAAAGAACTACAAGCTTTTTTAGGTAACATAAACTTTTTGAGAAGATTTATCTCTAACTTAGCTAAACTAATTGGATTATTAAACAACATGTTAAAGAACGATTCGACTATTAAATGGACACTTGAGGCTAAAATGTCTTTTGAAGATATAAATCTAGCCTTAACACAAACACCAGTTCTCATCAGTCCAATGTTTGATAGGGACTTCATCATATTTTCTTTTGCCTCAGAACATACCATTGCTATAGTCCTACTGCAGAAAAATGATCAGGGTTTTGAACAAACAATAGCCTTCTTTAGCAAAGTCCTAAGAGATGAACCTTTAAAGTATAATATAATGGAAAAGCAAGCTTTTTCTCTAGTCAAAGCTATTAAATATTTCAGAGTTTATATCTTGTATTCTCATAAAGTAGCTTATGTTCCCAATGCTATAGTTAGGGACATTCTAACACAAGATGGACCAGATGGAAAGAGAGGGAAGTGGATAGCTACCATATTAGAATATGACCTAGAAATTAAACCTACAAAATTGATCAAAGACCATGGTTTAGCCAAGCTCATGGCTGAATCAAACTGTCAGGCCTTATACATAAATTTCATGGCAGAATTGGATAACGAAGAGGAGATGGCGACTCCACAAATTACCAAGCCTTTATTGACTCACCATGGCATGCTGACATTATATACTTTTACAAAATCTTGAAGCTCATCTTGAGTTATCCAAGACTAAAATTAGGTTCTTAAAAATGAAATCTTTAAAGTCCTGCATAATTGACAATGCTTTATTTTGGAAAAATCATGAAGGCATCCTTCTTAATTGTTTTTTAAAGGAAGAATCTGAAAAAATATTACAAGAATTTCATTTGGGTGACTGTGGGGGACATCTTTACTGGAAGACCACAACTGATAAGATCTTAAGTGTTGGTTTTTACTGGCCTACTCTATTTCCTGATGTAAAGAAATTTGTAACCTCATGTCAGAAATGTCATATTTTTGAAGGAAAAATAAAACTATTATTGTTACCTTTAAAACAAATATCTACAAAAGCACCATTTCAACAATGGGGTCTTGACTTCATTGGTGAAATTCATCCCCCTTCCTCTGCCCAACATAGATGGATATTGACTGCCACAAATTATGTTACAATGTGGATAGAATCCATACTCTCAAGAAAAACTACTGATACTGTCATAATAGGTTTCCTTGAGGCCAACATTCTATCTAGATTTGGTTGCCCTACCAAGATCATCAAAAGACAATGCAGAAGCTTTCAAATCAAAGAGGATGATTGATTTCTGCAACAAATATCATATCACCCTGGGTCACTCCATAGCCTACTATCCCCAAGGAAATGGACTAGCAGAATATTCCAACAAGAGCTTAGTGAACATCATCAAAAAACTGTTGGAAGATAACAAGAAAACTTGAAACTAGAAGCTAGTAAATGCCTTGTGGGAAGATAGGGTGACCACAAAGAAATCCATTGGCACAAGTCCTTATCAACTAGTCTATGGAATAAAGGTTTTTTTCCCATCTTCCTTGGGAACACCGGTGATGAAATTGCTCCAAGAATTACAGGTTGAGCCAAATGCTATTCAAAGAAGGATCAACCAGAAAATTTGCTTACAGCAAACCAGGGAAGAAGTGTATATCAGATCCCAAGTTGTGAAGGCGAAAATCAAAAAGCCTTTTGACAAGAGAGCTAAGTTAGAAGATTTCTATCTAGGAGATAATGTTTTCAAATGGGACTAAAGAAGGGAGGATAAAGGTAAACATGGGAAGTTTGAATTCCTATGGAAAGGCCCTTACATCATTTATGCTTTCAGGGGTAATACTACTTTTTTCATCAAAGAATTGGATGGTACAGAAGTAGAAGGAGGACCAGGGAATGGTTAAATGCTTAAGCACTACATAGATCCAAGTCACTAACTTCACTAATTACTTATACATATTTTATTCTTCAAAAGTTTAGTGTTGATTGGATGGTAATTTTGGAGTTGAAGCCCGAAGAGAAGGCCCTAAGCTTCAAAAGTTCCACTGTCATAAATACCAATAATGCAGCAAAGTAAAAGGGAAAAGGTTGTAGAGTAAGATCACAGTAACTCAGAAGGCCATTGATCTACTAGTTCTTGACATTTCACCAAGAAATGTCATTCCCAAGTGGAGCCAGTATTATGTTCCTATACCAATACATGTCATAATTTTTGAATGGATGAGGCCTAATCTATAATATGTACATACCTTTTCTTTCTGCAAATGTTTTCCCTATTCAAAAAATCAAAAAATTTAAAAATGTAAAGAGGGTGTGACCTAGAAGAAAAATAAAAGGGCAACAAGAATAAAAAGGTCAAAAAAGATGAAAGAATGAACCCCAAGAAAGAAAAAAGACCATGAAAGTGTGCAAGTCAAAATGCCACTACTATTTACTTTTGATGCAGAATAAAATATTATGTGTAGCTTGTTACCTTTGCCACAGTCCATGGATGGTCAAAATGTTTAAACTTGGCTATTTCATGTTTTCAATTTTATGCTTAGAGATAGAGAATAAAATATGACCAAACTATTTAACCTTGGCAGATAAGTAAATAGGTAGAGTAAATAAAAGGAGCTCAACTGTATAATCTAAGCCCTTGGATGTAATAAGGTTAGACTTAGATATATTAGTTTTGTAAAGAAAAGAAAAAGGTTTTGATAAGAGTTTGCTAGCTTAAGTGCACCCTAATGAAAAGAATAAAAATGGTAGGATGAGTAGGTTGGTAAGTAGTTGAATGGTTGCAAAATTGTGATGATTGATTAGATAAGATCATATCATTTACCTTCATCATCAAATTTCTACGTATGGATGAAAATTGAGCATTTACCAAAGTACACAAAGTCAATTGATTAACTTCCCTCATTCATTACATTTTTCACTTAACTAATTTCTAAGGAAAGTCTTGAAGTACCTAAAATCTTAAGTTAAAGGGGCTCAGAGCATTTCTCTAACTTCTAGAGGGACTAGACCCTTGACTCAATAATTTATAGGTCCTAAGTACTAAAAGGTCCCCTCATAAGCATTCACCCCCTCCATAATTCATTTTCCCTAATAAAACCCTTTTCGTAAGGTTAAACTATGTTTGCCTAGGAAAAGTATTTGTTCCGCTCCACATAACTCATTTCCACATCAAAAACGCACAAATTATTCTTAGCCTATGTTTTTCTGTTATCTATGTGAAAAGCAAAAAACAAAATTGCAAAGTAATTCATTTATACTTAGTGCTAAAACATTATACGCCATTTTCATATTAATTTTTAACTTTATTTATATTAAACTCTCGAGAAAATAATCCTTTTCCCTGTGTATTTATTAAAAAAACCTTAATATTAATATCCCTCCCCGAAGCTTGAAACATAAAATTTATTGAATATCATGAATAATGGGTTAATTAGTCGATCAATGACTAATTAAGAACCAAAACCTTCCACAGAATAAAAGAGATTAATTAACTGATCTGTGCTTAATTAATAATCGACCCCCACCAATGAAATCATCCTCGATGCCATTAACCTAGCATAGCCCTTGATTAATTAATCCCACCATGCTTAAACCTCCTGCGGCCCCTTTTATTAAACTTCATGTCAAATCCCTACCTCGATCACCATACGATCATGTCCCATTTGATGCAACGATTGACGATCATATCGGGCAGCCTTTGAAGGCCGACGTTTAGCCGCCCGATATGTGTGGATTCACTAGTCACCCCGTTGCTACGTGGCACCCGATGGATGGCATTAGGTGTCCTCCCTTCCAAACCACTCTAGCCAAGCGATGCAATCTAAACCTGCTTACCGCCTTCCGCTATACGAAAAACAAACGTCCCATCTCCCACTAAAAGGAAAATGTACCTATCACCAAAGCTTGCCAAGTAGTTGAATTCACAAATAAAACTAAAAAAACTCATTATTTTTGGTTCTATCGCACTTAGACCTCCATGCAAATTGCATAGAATGTACAACTGCCAACCCACGTTCAACCGCCAACCTACAGAAGCCGCTGAACTCCCAGTTCACTCTTCAGTCACCTATACCTCCTACAACTATGCACATTCATCCATCAACCCCACTCAGGGACAAAACCAAGTATTAACTCAAATTCATTGAGAAACCCTATCCCATTCCCAATATTATTACTTAATTGCTTCAAATTCTTAAGTAATTAAGTAAATGAATTGTTCACCCACTTGAAGACTACTTTGAATTAAGGAAATTTTCCCTAAATACCACAAAAAACCTTTTTCCCCCATCCTTGAATCCATAAGAACCAAGGATGGTTGCACCAGTTGCATTGAATGTCCTACCAATTTCTACATCCCACAGGGACTTAGACCATCTACCCTTAGCAGATAAAGATTTTCAAATCAAAGATACCTCTATCCAAGAATCCCCACTGAAATTATGCTGCAGGCATAGAGACCAATACTTGAACCATGCAGACAAAATAGTCCTTTGGGAATCAAGTCTGCTTAAGTACCAATTCCCCAGAGTTCATATCTTCACTAAGATTGTCCACTATTTCCATATGAACTACAATCATATCCAAAGAGCAGTATGACTCCAAACTGGATTGTACTCTTTACCATCACTACTTAATCCATAAATGAAATGTTGAAGCAGCAACCAAGACAAGACCTGACCCCCCATTCTGTTGGAGACCTACTTAACAGATTCCATACTCTCACCTCCATCAAACTTGCTCAGTTATTCTAGACTTTTATTAGAGAGGAGAAATACATTCCAAAGGACGCTCCCCCATACATGTGGACCATATTCTCTGATCTTGGCTGAGAGATCATAGAAATGATATCTAGTGTGTTAGGCCAAACTACAAGTGAATTTGTTGATGAGATTATCATAGCTTTCATGACCATTTACACTCCTGGACAACCTGTTTCCATCATGTTTGACTATGCTAAGTACATTGCAGAAAAGATGCATGATCAATTCATGGGAATGGAAAATGAAAGATTGTTCAAATATTCATTAGTTTTATATCATCTTTTCCTATATTATCAAGCTAATAAATTCCCATTCACACTCCAAAAGCTTGATACCAAAGGCAACCCTAGATCAGTGGTCTTCTGGACTTCATTAACCCATCAATTTGGCTCTACATATACCTATATAGGTTTCATAGGTCTCTTTGTGCACCCAGTGGCAATTATGTTGTTAGGAAGTCCTCCCCCCAGAAATAGTGCTGATATCAGGATGGTCCTACAGTTGTCCAAACAATATAGAGTGGGAGATTGGTACTTGTACTAAAATCACACTAAAATCAGGATATATCATTACGAACTAGAACACTACAAACTACCAAGATACCTCCCCATGAGATTATTTTCTTTGGAGTATTACACGCAAATGATTAATTCAGATGAGGTACATTTTGTGAAGGCCAAGAAGAAAGCTTGGCTCAGAATAAAAGACAACTTTGCCCCTTTATATGTAACAGTAGGGAAGCAGGAAAGGAAGTAGAAGAAATCCTTCAGAGACTAAAACTGAAACAAATTTTCATATGGAGATATGACCCTTCAGATTTCATCTGCAATAGAAGACAAAAGAACAAATTATCTCCCTATATCCACCATAGAATTATTGAAATAGAACAATATGCAAATCAACTAGAATGGGTGGATAACGCTTTAGTTGACCAAGATAGCACAAAAGTTGATGTTGATAATGTGTTGATAGGTTGAGAAAGAAGACTCGATGAATATTACTTTGTACAGGTGCTAGGAGAATCCCAATCCCAAATGGAAACACAGGAACACAGTGAGCCACCAATAGAAGAAGGACCTCAAAAGCAAGAATAATCAGAGCAACTAGAGATATCCGAAGAGTTGGGTCAGCTAGAACATATCATGAGTAATCCTCCTGTTGTATAGACTCCTCTAAATGAGGAGAAGAATTCCAAAAGAGATAGAGAGGATGCCACTCCTTCTAGCAGACCTATTGCACAGACTTATGTCAAGAGGCAAAGGTTGAATCCTTTTTTCAGAATAGGATTTCACAGAGGAAATAGCTAAAACTACAGGTACAGGTAGAGTAGAAAGTAGGAATACCACTCCCTCAGGAGGTAGACAAGAACCTTCCACTTCACAGGCTCAAATGTTAGAGAGACAACAGAGCATGGAAGTGTCCTCATTCGGGGCTCCAACAAGCCAGCAATAGGAAATTTAAAGAGAAATACAAAGTAATAAAGGCCAAAAATGAAAGATTGAAGGCTCAAAGTTATGCACACTACCTTAAAATGGATCCCACCAATCAAATAAGGCTAATGTCGACCTTTGATATAAAGGAAGGTAAGATGCAAATGGGTTTCGTGAAGCCTACCACACAGCATCTCAGGTCTATAGAAAATTATTTGAAGACTGATTTTGAGGTGTTGGCGAAGGATATTCATCCTATCAACCAAATAAAATTACACAAACAGACCCGAGAAATGGTCTATTCTACGTTGACCAGCAAGCCCATGGGAGCACATCAACTCCAAAATACGTTGAATAATATGTCAGTGCAATTCCAGCTAGAGAAAGCCTCTTCATAGGCCAAGGATACTAGGATGAAGTCCTTAGAGGACTTAATAATAGAGTTGGGGCATGACCCCAAGGATTTAAAGGCTAAAGAAAAGTTAATTAAGAAGAAAAATGATGACACAATTGCATTGAAAAAGCAGCTCAAAATTCCTCCTCTTCATCATCCACAAACAACTGAAGTATTAGAAACTCGGAAGGAGGAAGAACTTATGGATTTAGTCCTCAAGCTGAATGATCAACTAAAAGAAATAGAGAAAGAGTTGGATAACTTGGTTCAATTTAAACATAGTGAGTTGGCCACCACTCCTTAGAGTGTCATTCCTACAGTCTCTACAACAGTACCCTCCACATTGGCTTCTTCCTTGGCACCAACAGTTCCACCAGCTATAGCTATACTAGTCACAAGTACATCACTAGGCACAAGTGCATTTACAAGCACAGGTACTTCCATAGAGAAAACAACTGAATTAGTAAAAGCCATGGAAGAAATGACAATCCAAGCTACTAAGCTCAAAAAACTTAGAGAAAAAGTGTCAAGTTTGGAAATTGATTACAAAATTGCGCAGATAGAGAATAAAGAAGAAACCTAGAAGAGTTAAAGAATGGGTGAGAGGATTAAAGTCCTTGAAAAGGGCTTGACATTGCAACAACCACTAGGAGATGTAAAGGAAATGATCTGGGCCAACATCATTGACTCTACCAGTGATGTTTGGCCATGAATTCAAATAATTTTTTAGCAAATTGAACTAGTGAAAGTGGCCACCGAAGCCATTC
Source organism: Pinus taeda (assembly GCA_000404065.3). NCBI lineage: Eukaryota > Viridiplantae > Streptophyta > Pinopsida > Pinales > Pinaceae > Pinus > Pinus taeda. The sequence continues at coordinate 8,888 of APFE031681785.1, read as the reverse complement.
ACAAGATAAGAGAAGAGTTAGGAGACAAACCTGAAGAAGCCAACCAACTAATAACATTCTTGAACAAAAAAAATAGGTATGAGTTGGATGAAATGGGCATAGAAGATAGGACAACCACCATCATAGAAATCAAGAAGGTTTCTTACCAAAAGGAACCTTATGCTCAATCTTGAGAATAGATGCCAAAGTATCCAAGTTGATATAGATAGAATCATGGCCAAGTTTGGTATTCTGAGGGAAAAAGGTGTTCCCAGTCCAATGGTAATTAATGACAAGCTTATGACTCAAGATGAATACATTGAAAGACTAAACAAGTTGGCCAGCAACCAAGCTAGTACTTTAGGGATAAAAGCTACTCCCAGAGGAAAAGTATTGTATGATAATATGGAAAATCTTCTTTTCCTAGAGCATGAGATAAAGCACCTGTTTGTCAACAGGCCATATTTTTCCAAATGCACCGAAGCTGATGAGATATATAGAAAGGTGATAAGGATGAAATTGCCTGAAGGTGAATGGTGGACAAACTTGATAGATTTACTATAAAAGTTACTACGTTAAATCCCATATGACAGCCAGGTAAAATAGATGAAACATGGTTAAAATATAGCAGGTAAAGAGTATCAATAGGTTGAAGACACTTAGTGATTCCAGCACATAGACATTAACCAACTGAAAGAGTCAAATCCGAATTACAGCAGCCAACATAATCATAATAAAAGGGATAGAAAGAAGGTTGTTCTCGATCTATCTCTATCTTCGTGCCTAAAGATATTTTTGATTTCCTAGATTAATTCTCATATTGTTATGAGATATTTTGTAACATTTTTTGTATAAATACTTCATATTTTGAAGTAATTAGGTGGATTAAAATACCTTTCTGCAAACATTTCATATCAAGCTAAGGATCTATTGTATTCAAGACTGGACTGGTTTTGCTGGGTCATGAAATAAAGCTAAAGACATTTCACTCGATTCTTGTACATGGTTGGAACCAAATAAATATTATCTCTTCATCTTTAATTATTTTTTTCTCGTCATGTTATAAATATTTACATGTTTTCTCTATGAAACATGAATAGTAAACAAGGAAAAATATTTCAAAATTAACTTTAAAGCTATCTTTCTTGACTATTTACTTTCTCATTGTTTTCTACTAAACTATCTTGGTCTAGGAATCCTTAATTGCTCCCTTAATTCCGTAGTGTACCCCCTTGCGTCCATAGTAAAGGATTCTTAGTTGCCCTTTGCTACTGATCTCCTTCTATTCTTCATCTTAGTCACGGTTTAAGGATTCTTCATTGCCCTTTTACCCTGGTTAGAACTACCCCGTCCATTTGAACCTGTAGATTTGCTTTTGCTATGTTAGCCTGCCTTGTGAACTCCTCCTTTAGTAATTGATCTAATCCAGTGTAGCCACTCTTTCATTGACTCCATAGTCCAATGGCCTGAATACTTATTCTGCCCATTTGTTTTCTTAAATCCACCATTCAATCAAAACCAAAACATCATGAGCACTAAGAACTAGCACGAAATCCTACTCAAAGCAAAGCTAAATTATAAAGAGGGAGCCTTCTCTGCACTTAGGTTAGCTAGAACCCGAGTCTAAAAGATTGGTTTGTGGTTACCTCAGATTATTACTTCTTTTATAACTTCTAGGGAAGACTTCTAAGTGATAACAATTTCCTTAGTAGGAAGGCAAGAACATCTTTGGAGAAGAAGGCTAAAGTGGAAAGGGAGTTGAGTGCTTTAAAAGTTATTAACTCAACCATGAAAGTTGTGACACATTTTTTTAGGAACACACAAGTGAGAGTGGGTTCGTGGTCTCGAAATTTGGATTTGAGGGTGATTGAGATGGATGATCATGCTATGGTCTTAGAGTAGGGTTTCTTAGTAGTTGCACAAGCCATATCGATGGTGGATAGTGGCATTCTCTTGATTACAGTTGGTGGGGAAACCATGATCATGATGAGGATGAGGAAGAGTCACTTGGGATATAGACCAAGGATTGCTTCGATGATTTCGTATGAGAAGGACCCTAAGGGGACTTGAATGTGTGACTCAAGTAACAAAGGAGAAGAGTATGTTCAAATTTTTTCTGAGAGCCATGAAGGAAAAAAAGTATGGAGGTGGAAAGGAAGTTTCACCCACCATGGAGAAAATGACAGGTGTATCTTCTGCTAAGAGACTTCACCATGGGGTTTTTTATGAGAGAAGAAGTCTAAGCACTTCTTCTAAGGCAAAATATTGATAGGAGTATTCAGGTAGAAATCTAGCTAGGATTGTGGACTATTGCATGTATGTTATGGGCATATATGATTTTCGGTTGACGAAGAAAAAAATTTAGAAGCTTGGATGTAGAAAGAGGAGGTTGTTGTTGTGCATGATTATTTGAGTACATGCATAAATTTGATACTTGTGTGGATGAGAGTTAGGGAGGAAACTTCCTGGCCCTTGTCATGCACTAGACCCTTGGAGAAAGGTGGATGTAGTACCTTGATGTGGAGATAGGTGACTACACCACCATGACAAAGGGGCCTTTGGGTAAAGGGCCTCTCACACATAAAAATATGATTCTTGGATGGATGTGGCTATTATTACATCACCATGAGAAGCACATGGATGATAGCATTGGTGGACAATGTATTGAAAATGAGATGGGGACAACTTCATGGACCTAGATATGGCTTACTATGCATTGGATAGAGATCGAATGGATTCTTTATCAAGTTGATGTTGTGATAGGATGCTATAGAAATGATCAATGCTGGCATGAGAAGGAGAATTCTTATGGATTTGGATGTGTAGTTGGACTGATCACCTGACTAGTTTGAGCCATGGGGGCATGCAGTGCATCGAGCTATGTGAGAGATATGTCAAGTTTTTACTGAGATGCGTTGTGCTGGGATGGAGTATCATGGAAGAGATTCACATGATGATGATACATGGTGGGTTGACATGATATATGTTGTAGTGATAGCATTTAGCCGAGTTGGAGGGACCAATATTTTGTAAAGGGAGCAACATGAGGGGATTACGACATATGAGGTTATGTTGAAATATGGCAACAAGAATATTCCAATTTAATTTGTCCTTGAATTAAATTGTGAATTAAAATTGAATTTAGTCTTAATATCTACTTAGAAATAATTAATTAATTTATTTTAAATTAATTGTCTGGAGAAATTCAAGTTAGAAGTCTTTCTAAAGTCATGCAATAGTTATCCCTTAAATTAAAGAGATAAGATTGAGTTATCTTTGAGTTGTAATTAGTTAACACAATTTACTGAGTTAAGTCTAGTTAAACTAGTTCCAAACTGTTTGAGGAACTAATTGTGAGTTAAGAGTCAGTTGATGCATTAATGCACTCAATTAGTGCTACTCCAGTTAACTTAAGATTCCCTCATCAAAAACTCATGTATGTCTATTCTGAGAAATACCCAGTTGAGATTATTGTTCAAGGACAATGTACTATCCATTGTATGTGTTTTCTTATGGAGAAACTCATGCATGTAGTCAAGGATTCATCCTTGAGGATTGCACAGTTTTGAAAGATTGTTTTCCACTTGGTAATATCAAAATCATCGAGAAGGAACAACGCAAGGAAATAGGAGCTTGGAGGGAAGAGAGGAAGGCTAGAGAGAAGCCAAGATTGCCTGTTTGCATCTGTCAGGATTGTACTGAGAGCTGGCTAGCTGTGAGAGCTAAGGCTTTGTATAATTCCTATGTATTTCCACCATGTATGATAATACAATAGTGTGGGGTTTTTAGTTGAGGCTTTTCCCAAAAGTATTTTCATGTGTATTGTGCCATTAATTCTTCTTCTTCGGGTTATATTGTTTAGCTCAGTCTTTTAGCTTCTGCAAATTGATAGCAGAAGTAGGTTATAGTATTTTTCTTTGATTTATATTGCATTATCAGGTTAACTTATCAGAGATGTTCTATAGGTTGATGACCATGGATTGAGGAGACTTACCTGTACATGGATTCATGACCCTTGGTGGAGTTTTGTGTGATGGAAATGAATAGTTGGGAAGCATGGAAATTCAATGTTGGAGTTGTTGACACTTTGTGAAATTTTGGAGTTTAGACAAGATGGGTGTTGTCAAGGACGACAAATTTATTTAGAGTGGGGGAGGATGTCAATACTTCGAGTTGGTAGTGTCCAATGGAGTTAAAAAACTGAAGTTGTAGTACGAGCAAGCCTAATATGTGTGATGAGCGCCCGCATTCGTTTAAAGGCAACTCAAGTGGAGCGTTCAGTTAAAGGCGAGGGGTGAGCGCACATGTGTAGTGGGTGGACCATGATGGGTGAGCTCCACCTGATGAGACGAGCGACCAAAGTGTGGAAGTGACACAGGTGACATGAGTCAGGCAGCCAATGTGGGTGAGTGCCAGAGCGAGCAACTCATTAAATAGTGCAGTGGGTCGGCTCGACGAGTCATGTAGTGGATGGATGATCAGCTCATGTAGAAGGTTAAGTGAAGAAATGTGTGTGATGTGATGGTGGAGAGTCATGCAGGTCAATTGATCGACATGTGGGCAAGCTGACCCACGAGTAGACATGGACTGACACATCCTTTGGAAAATGATTTCATCACATAGGCATATATATTAGTGATGGCACCAAACACTTGAGGAATCCATCAACCAAACAACAACTCAAAAAACACTTAGCTACAGAACACAAGGAGAAGAGTGATGTAAGATTTCGAGTCAACATTCAGGCAGAAGATTTTTGGTTCGAGGTCGAGTTCCATAGGGTGATAGTGTGCATGCACACAGACAAGCGGGTTGGTCCATGCCCCTGCCTTGGGTGGATATGTGTAATCACTGAAACAAAGCATCTACGGTTAGTTGGGTGAGTTTGTGAATGAGAAATTTGGGTTTTCTGGGTAATGTAACCACCATGCAACAAGTGTTGGGCCCTCGTGTGGCGAACTTGTGCGATGGGCGAAAATGCTACAGTAGAATTGTGCAACGGGCAAACTGCGACATAGTTCAGGTGGACAATGAGGGAAGAGGTCATTGTTGGAGACAAACCAGTGTAGATGTGTTGCAGTGGCAATGCGATAGGCACAAGCTGCATGACTGGGGCATGATTATTGTGCGACTTGGGAAAGGTGTGCAGGCCAACTTTGGGTGGTTGCGCAATTTTGTAAAAGCTTGTATTTTGTAAAGTATTTTTATATTTTATATATTATTGGGTAGGCTTGAAAGGGAGTTTCCCCTACCATATAAATGTGTGTAATTGTGTTATGACAACGATTTTATTCCACTGCATATAGTTGAAGATAATTGAAAAAGATAAATGAATGAATCTTATTTCTGCTTCATTATCAAGAATTGAAGAAATTTTACAAAGTGTTGTGTAGATGTAGCCCATGTACTTGAGTAGTGGTGAAATGAAAAAGATTGACAATACACACCAACCTATGCGTAGTTGTAAGACACCACTAAGTTAGGTTGTTACACTCCAATCTTGCCACCCCTTCCTTTACTTATTATTGAGAACAAACTTTTTATTCTATTCAAAATAGTATTTAAAAGCATAAATTTATATACCATAAATTAATAATCTTATGCACTTAAATACTTTGTTAACAAATTTTAATAATTCATTATAAATATTAAATTTAAAAGCATAAATTTATATACCATAAATTGATAATTCTTATGCACTTAAATACGTTAATAATTTTAATAAATTCATTATAAATATTAAATAAATATATTGCAAATTGGTTAAAGGAAAAATCTAAATTAACTTCATCATCTTATCACATGCCTACAAATCTATCTCTTAAATTTTAAAAGAAAATTTAAATAGCATTGCACTAAAAATTATTCTCAAAATATTCATATATGACTTAAAATAGTTATGATGTACTTACTCCACATCAAGGTATCAAGAGATAACATAACTTACAAGAGCAGATACTAAGTCACATTTCATTTTTCCTTTTGGAACAAGGATAAAACTAGCATCCTTAGATTGTGCACTCACATTGAAATTTAATCCTTTCAAATCCGTCAAGGATTTGAAATATTTTAATTTAATTTTATATTTAAATTATTTTTGTTTTTATTTTTTAATAAAAGGTGGATAATTTTTTATATTCATTCAATAAAAAAATTGTTGAATTGAGGCTTCTGTGATGCATATCAAATTTATTAGAGATTCTTTGGCGTAAATACATGAATTTCATTTGTCGACGCGTTTCGAACCGACCAGTGTAGTTTATCATCAGGACAAGTTGAAGAATCAAATCTAGCTTTGCATATTAAATAGTTAGAGTAGAACATCCAATGGCTATATTTCTTGACCAAGCAACGACTATATTGACTAACGGCTAAATTTGACCAGGAGATAGTTAGTTAGACACGATTAACGGCATGACCTATATTTTAATAATTAAATTAATTCAAATAAATATCAAATTGTTAGTTAGTTATATTCTTATTAAAATCGAGGTTAAAGGGACAAAAAACGAATACATTATAAAATAAATAAATTAATTAAATTAATAGTTAGTTAAAAAGTTGTTAAATAGAGTAAAAATAGGCATAGTTTAGTTATAATATATTAAAGATAAAGTACTAATTTATATATAAAATAAATAAATTATAAAATAAAATCATTTTTAAATTAGTAGTTATTGAAAGATATTATGGAACTTTTTTTTTGTCTCCTAGTCAAATTTAGCTGTTAGTCAATATAGCCGTTGCTTGGTCAAGAAATATAGCCGTTGGATGTTCTGCTCTGAGTATTTAATATGCAAAGCTAGATCTGATTCTTCAACTTGTCTTAACGATGAACCACACTGGTTGGTTCAAAACGCGTTGACAAATGAAATTTCATGTGATTTACGCCGAAAAATCTCTCATAAAATTGGACCTTTTCTTTTAAAGAGTTGAAAAGGAACGAAAGTGACTACTTTGGAAAACCTAGACATAGGATTACCAAACCAATCGCAAAACTGCAATATACACCTTGGTGATAAATTAAAGAGAAATTACCAAGGACTTATGTACGGCAGTCAATCTTCCCGATTGTTGTGTTCAGTGCATTGCGATCAATAAGGCGACAAACTCGGCTTCCTATGGATAAAGGATTTAAGCCTATTGTGGTATCCCAATATATATGCGACGATACGGGGAGCACAAGTCCGTGCTAGCACTTGTTGTATCAAGGAGGAGGAATCACCCAACCTTCAATGAAAATGATAGGTACTAGTTTTAGTGACGTTGGAACACGTCTCTAGTCTAGACCTCTAGATGTGTTGCGTTAAGTTCCAAAGTGTTGTTAGGTTCATTGAAATTTATTTTAAAGTCGATCTTGTTTAAGTTTTCCTTTCAATGCTTCACCACATGATGTTGATTTTGAAATTCCTAAAATGCAATCTACAATGATAAACAATCTTTGTTTATTTTGAGCAATGAAAATCTTAGCTACTAGGGAAAGAAGATTACAATTCTTTCAAACAAAGAGAAAAGAGCACACACTAGTGCATTTTCCTAAATCATTTTTCACACACAAACTACAAAATGCTAAATGCAAATGCATGTATTTGTTTTTGTTCCCCTTAATGTGAAAAATGCCAAAAATGAAAACTAAATGTAGCAAAGATCTGAAATATTTTGCTCAAAGTGACATTTTCGACAATTTCTTTTTCAAAAGAGAAAGGAAGACTAAATGACACTTTTCAATTTTGAATAAAAATGCTTCCAACACTTCGAATTTAAACAAATCAAACCAAATATATAACGAAAAGTACAATCGACTATCCAGGGAAGGAATAATCCACGACACTTCTCTTTTCGACACAAAACGAAAATTACGACACTTTTTGTATCAAAGCGACAGATCGATTTAAGCAACTTTTTGACAAAGGATTGTAAATGATGAACAAATACATAAAAACATTAACTAATCCTACTCTAAAGGAGGATGATCTATGTGATGCAAGTAGGCTTCAGTAAAGAGGCACTATTCATAAGCAGCAAAACATCTAGAAAAAACTAAAAACAAGGTCAAAAACCCCCAATTTCTAGAATGGAAAAAGGTTCAGTCAGCCATCGCACCTAGGCTTCATAGAAATAGGGATGCATAGCACTTATCACACTCGGGAGGTGTGATGCATACTGGGTTACAGTGACAGACAATGCGATGGGCCAGGGAGCACAACTAAAGTGGGTTTTGACTCAGATGTGCAACTGTTTTCAATGAGTTAGGTTGAGCTATGATGAATAGTAAAGAGAAAAGTATAGAGGGAGGTCTTGAGAGGTTACTGAGCTACCAAAAGGGCATCTAGAGTGCTTGTAAGTCCAATGTTTAATTCATAAACTAAACCAGAGATTGACTAAAGCAACATTCACCTACTATGCAATTGCAGAGTAAGAGCAGTTCGAAGGCTACCTTGCTAACATTAGGCTCTGTCTATAGTTTATAAAATAAACAATAACAACAAACAGACATCTGTTCTTCCCCAGCGGAGTCACCAATTTGTTTCGAGGAAAAATAGTGTCTTGTCGAATGACTAGCCCTCTAGGTTTGGCAACTACCCTAGAAACAATAGCTTAAAGTAATTCAATGGTTTCTTCTATCTGCAACAGATAAGAGAAAGATAAAGGAACCAACCTAAAACTTCCGCTTAATCCCTTGCTTGATCTCTCTCCCCCTTGGCAGAGCTTGCAACTCCTCTCCGTACTTAACTTGCTTGGAGAGTAACTGCACAAGTACAACAACAAAGAACTGTCAAAGCATCATGATCTATTACAACATAAACATTACATAATCAGATATATAATGAACAAATGATAACATTCACAATTGCACAATCATATGGAAGAAAACTTGAAGAACTTTATTAATTAGAAGGGAGAATTAC
>APFE031681763.1:17196-93595 GCA_000404065.3 Pinus taeda | reverse complement strand
TTTCCAAGCATCAAAAGATTGATACTTTGTTTGATAGTGGCTCACAAGTAAATTTGATTTCTGAAGCAATTGTAAAGAAGTTGGGATTAGTAACTACACCTCACAAGAAACCATACCCATTAAGATGGTTGAATGATAAAGCACAACTACAAGTGACTAGACAATGTAAACTCAAGTTTTATTTTGGGTTAGCATTTGTAGATGAGGTTGAGTTAGACATAATTCCTTTGGACATATGTGGAATTGTTTTAGGAAGTCCTTAATTTTATGATAGAAAAGTTATTTTCTATAGAGCTAAGAACAAGTATCTACTTGTTAAAGATGGAATCGAATACTTTGTAAGAACTCATAAGCTCAAGAATAATTATACTCTCATAAACTCAGGGCAGATGAAATGAATGATAAATTCATGCACACAATTCTTATTGATGGTTGTAAAGGAAAAGAAACCTAATAAAACCAATGTATTTGAGGGTTGTAATGCTAAACAGCAAGCTGATTTAAAAAAGGTTGTTTCAGAGTATGATATCTTGTTTCAAGAACCTAAACGTCTGCCACCCAAAAAGGAAATAGTAAATGATATTATTTTGCAGCAAGATGCTCCATTGCCTAACATTGGAATGTACAAGTTGTCCGCTTTAGAGAATGCTGAAATCAAGAAGCAGGTGTAGGAGTTGCTCAAGAAAGGGTTCATCAGACCTAGCACATCACCATGTGAGTCACCAATTGTTTTGGTGAGAAAGAAAGATGGCTCATGGAGAATGTGCATTGATTATTGAGCAGTGAATAAGATAACAATAAAAAATCATTATCCCCTTCCTCGCATAGATGATCTTTTAGATCAATTGAAAGAAGTTGTTTACTTCTCCAAGCTAGACTTGCACAGTGGATACCATCAGGTCAGAGTTGCAGAACAAGATGCATGGAAGACTGCTTTCAAAAGAAAGCAGGGATTGTATGAGTGGTTGGTTATGCCTTTTGGCTTAGCTAATGCTCCTGCTACTTTCATGAGATTAATGAATGATGTACTTAGACCTTTTCTTGATGATTGTGTTATTGTGTATTTGGATGACATTTTGATTTTTAGCAAAACGTGGGAAGAACACTTAAAGCATGTTAAGCAGACACTAGATGTTATGAAAAGAGAAAAACTTCATGTTAAACTCTCAAAATGTGAATTTGGAAAAAAATCTTTGAATTATTTGGGTCATATAGTAGGGGGTGGTGAATTGAAGATAGATCCCTCTAAGGTCGCAGTCATTGTAAACTGGCCTAAACCCAAATCTACTACAGAAGTTAGATGCTTCTTAGGAGCTGCACAATATTGGAGGAAGTTAATTTCTAACTTTTCCTTAATTGCAGCTCCCTTACATGCTTTAACAGGATTGAACAAGGTGTTTCAGTGGGGAGGAAAACAGCAGAAAGCCTTCGACACCTTGAAAGAAAAGATTAGTACAGCACCTGTACTAGCACTGCCTGATCTTCAAAGACCATTTGAGATCCAAATGGATGCCAGTGACTATGTCATGAGAGCAATGTTGACACAGCACGGTAAACCCATATGTTATCATTCTGAGACATTTAATTCTGCAGTAGTTAACTATCCTAAATATGATAAAGAATTGTATGCATTAGTACGGAGTATGAAAAAGTGGCAACATTGCTTAATGGGCAAAGAGACAGTAATACATATTGATCATCAACCACTTCAATATCTACACTCCCAAACTAAGTTGTAGCAATCAAGACACTATAGATGGATGGTTTTTCTACAACAGTTTCATCTAGTCATCAGATATAAAAAGGGCATACACAATAAAGTTACATACATGTTATCTAGACCCATTATAAATGTGTCTACTATACTTAAGCATAATTCTGTGTTACATGAGAGTTACATTGAACAATATGCTCAAGATATAAACTTTAAAGATGTATATGAAACTTTAAGTCAAGGTAAACGAGTAGAAGAATTGGATTATCATGTAAAGGACTGACTCTTATACCATTGTGGGAAGTTATGCATTCCGCAAACTGAAAGAGTGAAGATAATTCAAGAAGCACACACTTCTCTAATATCAGGTCACTTTGGGGTAAGTAAAATAGTTGCATAGCTGCAAAGATTTTGTTATTGGTCAAAAATGAATGAGACAGTTTCTAGATATGTAAGAGGGTGTACTATGTGTGCTAAAAGCAGCCCAGCAACAGAAAACTAGGCTTGTACACTCCATTACTAGTTCCTTCTCACCCTTGGGAAAGTTTTTCCATGGATTTTGTTGGAGGATTGCCTAAATCTAGGAAAGGTTGTGATTATCTATATGTTGTTGTGGATAAGTTCAGCAAAATGTGTATTTTGATACCTTGTAATAAACAGATTACAGCTGAACAAACTGCAAAATTGTTCTTTGAACATGTATGGGTTCATTTTGGATTACCCACTTCCATTTTATCTGATCGAGACACCTGATTTGTGGGGAAGTTTTGGTCAAGTCTATGGGAACTAATGGACACCAAACTGATGGCCAGACAGAAGTAATTAACAGGACAGTGATCTTGTAGGTTTTAACCCCGTACAGAAATTACCTGCATACGAATTCAGGTAATAAACAATGCGAGAGCATAACACATAAAAAACACATATGCACAGAGATTTTCCCCTGGATCCCAAAACCGGGACTACTAGCTTGATTTTTCATTATATTCCTTTCAATGTTACAATACATATTTATACATGCCGAAGCATCCAATACCATGGACCGAAAACCATCACATCCAATACCATGGACCAAAAAACCATCGCATCCAATACCATGGACCGAAAACCATCGCATCCAAAAAACATTTGCGAAAATCATGCACAAAACCATAGGTGGGTCTGCCCAACCTAACATAGGGTCCAAAACCAAAATTTTTCCGAGGCGCTGCCCTGGACCCCATAAAGTGGGGTTACGGGTACCCCTCAAACCCCTTGTTAACTATGCGAAAAGAATATAACAGAACCCAACAGATCCAGTTGCTTAGGGGATATTGTATCAAGCATCCTAAGCTTTGGGATGAACATTTGTGTTATGTGCAGCATGCTTACAATAGAGCAAAACATTCTTCTACACAGAGATCTCCTTTTGAGACCTTTTTTGGTTTCACACCAAGGTCTCCTTTGGATTTTTTTCTTTGGTAAAGACACCACAGTTGAGGGACACAGTGATGTGGACATGGAAACTAGGTTCATTGAACAAATCCAAGAGATCCACCCGGTAGTACAAGAACAACTAGAAAAGAGCCAAGCCAAATACAAGGCAAGGCATGAAAAGCATAGGATGGAGCATAGTTTCCAAGCTGGTGACCAAGTCTGATTATATATCAGCAAGGACAGGATGCAAGGTGAAGGTAAAAAGCTGAAGCCTATCATTTATGGACCCTTCAAGATACTTTAGAAGATTGGTGAGAATGATTTTTGCCTTGACCTACCAGCTTACATGCACATCTACTCAATCGTAAATGCAGATTGCTTGAGATTGTTTGAACCTTCACTCATTGAGGATCCCGAAGAGCAGAGTCAATTGCCTTCTATTGATGACCTGCTACTTGAATATCTTAATGAATTGCAGGAAGACGTAGTTCTAGATAGGAAGGTGAGGACGACGGGCAAAGGTGATGTTGAATACCTCAGAGTAGGGCTCAAGGGTTCAAAGCCGAGAAGTGCAAAGTGGATAGAGATTGGACAAGTGAGACAATTGTACCCTCACTTAATCGATGCTTGAAAACCAACTTTTGGTGGTCCAAAAGCTTTTCAGTGGGAAGGCCGTGATCCGAATTGGATCCATAAAAAATTATCAAAGTGCCATGACTGTATCAAATCAAGACAGACTTCAAAATTCATGAAGAAAGAGTGATCAGGAAGACCTCTGGACAGTGGCAATTTGCAGCCAACAAGGAACGACGAGGACCTTGGTCAAAGCGCGCTAACCAAGGCCCATGGAGACTACGTAGGAGGCAAAACTAGCAGTTAGGAAGCTCGGATCGGGAAACGGAGGCCATTTCTGATGTGAAATTAGAAAAACCCCTCAAGAAGGAAAAGCCCCAAAGCGCTCGGTCACATGGAAGCCGGAAAACCGTAGGGAAAGCGCTAAGGCGAAAGGCGGGTCCCGTGCTCCAAAACCAGTGGTATATCGGAGCCACATTGGGGCCGTAAGCAGATTTGGTAGAAAACGAGTGATTCCATTCATCGCATGATGCATGTCCTGCGGATGAGAGAGAAAACCACCTCTTATCGCGCGATAACAATCGAGCAAGTCAACCACGCGAAATGAGCAAATACCGTAGGATCTGGGGGCTCTAGATCTGACATCGGAGATTGCACCTGATGGGGAAAATGGATTTGACATGGGAATTAAGCCGCGACATATAAAATTATAAAGTTCGATTTGACCGCTGAGTTAGCGGATGAGTCATTCCATAGTGTAACTTAAATACCAAACCATTGAGGAAAAGTTGGCGCAGTTAATGAAAGGACAAATGGCCACCTCCCTGTGGACGTTGGCAATGACGCAGAGGCGGGGAACTCCAAACGAACAGCAACAGGCGACCTGAAGGGGCAGAAGAGGAAGTGAGTTGTCAAGGACAAATTGGCTTTAAGCCATGAACAGACAGAGAACAAATAGAGAGAAGAAGAGAACAAAGACAGAGAGAGCGAGAGCGAAGAAAAGGCAGTGAAGTAAGAAGCAGAAAACAAAGAGCCGAGCTAACCTAAGGCAGCATCGAGCAGACAGAAGGATTGAGAGGTTCAAGCAATCCCAGTGAGGATTTGTCGAGAATTGAGCACCACATCAGGCTCCTCCTATTAAAGACTAGAGAGGTCAAGACTTGGACAGGAAAAGAGTTTGTGCACTCTAGTGGCTTGGGGAATCCAAGAACCACCCTACCAAGCATTATCTGTTTCAGGAGACTCAAAATGAGCTCCTCATTGTAAATCTCTGCTTTAAAGACATAATAAAAGAAGGCCACCACTGAAAGCTGGACCAGAGACATAGCCCTGGAGAATAAGGTGAACTCCTTATTAAATCTGTTGCATTCTTGACTTTGTTACTGTGTTTCTCTTACTGTTTTCCATTCTTCCAATGTTTGTGTATTTTTCAATCCGATCGATCTGTTGCCTAAAATAACATAGACATACACCAGAACATGAGTCTGTAATACCTTCATTCGTTAATTCATTAACTGAGGTCACTCACAAGTAATTTTCAGATCAAATACTGGGAATTTTTTCTGATTTGTTGAATGACTGCCTTGAAATCTTCATGGATGATTTTACACCTTATGGAGATGCTTTTGAAACAGCATTAGCTAATCTGGAAAAAGTGTTGAATGTTGTGTATATACTAATGTTTCTTTGAGCACTGAAAAATGTCACATGGTGATAACTGAAGGGATTGTGCAAGGACACTACATTTCTGCTGATGGGATCAAGGTAGACCCTGCAAAAATAGAGGTAATTCTGAAAATTCCAACTCCCAATATGCAAAAAGAGGTACGTAGTTTCTTGGGGCATACAGGTTATTATAGGAAATTTATAGAAAAAATTTCAAAAATTGCATCGCCATTATTTTCTTTGCTTGTGAAGGATGTCGACTTTTTGTGGACAGGAAAGTGTGAGCAGGCATTTTTTAAGCTGAAATGTTGTGTATCAACAACTCCAGTTTTATGAGGACCTAATTGGGAACTGCCCTTTCACATAGCTACAGATGCATTTGATATTGTTGTAGGTGTTGTTTTGGGCCAACTGGTGGACTGGATAGCTTATGCTATTTATTACATAAGCAAAAATCTAACTCCGGTTGAGCTCAACTACAGAGTGACCGTGAAGGAATTCTTAGCAGTCATGCATGCCATCAATAAATTATGAATTTATATCACTAGGTATCAAGTATTTTTACACATTGACCACTCTGTCATTAGTTTCTTAATGAATAAGCCAATTACCAATGGTAGAATTACACGCTGGTTGTTATTGTTACAAGAATTAGATATCACAATTGTCGATAAACCTGGAAAAGATAATGTAGTAGTTGATTTCCTTTCTAGGTTAACTATTGATGAAAATTGCATTCCTACCGAGGATTCTTTCCCTGATGAATATCTCTTTATTATTTCTACTTACTCACCTTGGTATGCAGATATAGCCAATTATCTTGCTACAGGGAAGTTTCCGTAGTATTTGTCCTCTAAGCAGAAAATAAAGATCATACAACAAAGTGCTACCTCCACCTGGATAGATGGGAATCTCTATCACACTGGACCAGATTTCTAGATCAGACGTTGTGTTAAAGAAAATGAGATCTTTGACATCCTTAATGCCTATCACTAGGAACCTTGTGGAGGGCACTTCACAGACAAGCAGACATAGTACAAAGTCCTTTTGATAGGGTATTATTGGTCAACAATATTTAAGGATGCCAAGAAGTTTGTGAAAGGATGTGATAGTTGCCAAAGGATGGGCCAACCACTGTAATTAGATGATATTTCATTACAGCCCCAAATCGTCTTAGAACCTTTTTAGAAATGGGCCTTGGATTTTGTGGGACCAATTAATCCTTCACCTAGACAGAAATCTTACATTTTGATATGCACTGACTATGTCACAAAATGGGTTGAGGCAAAGGCACTAACCAAAGCCATGAAGCAGGTTGTTTTAGACTTTATGTTTGAAGACATCTTTGTCCTATTTGTTATACCTAGGGAGATAGTCACAGATGGAGGGCCCCAGTTTACATCCCATATGATCCAGAAGTTGGTTGAAAAATATAAAATCCATCATATCATCACATCACCTTATCATCCACAAGAAAATGGCCAAGTGGAAAGCACTAATAAATTCATTGAGGGAATCCTTACCAATACCATGGCCAATCACTAAAGCAATTGGGCCGAAAAAATTATAGAAGTGTTGTGGGCATACATGACTACATGGAGGAATACCTCGATATTCTCACCATATGAACTTGTGTATGGTAAAATTCCCTTATTCCCTATTGAGTTCGAAATCAAGACATTGAGAACAAAATTGCAGGTAAATTTCGATCTGGCTACAACACAAAAGTAGAGATTAAACCAGCTCAATGAATTGGAGGAGAAATGGCTAGCTGTTATCCAGCAGCAACAAACTAAGTGGCATGAAATATTCATCAAGAAGAAGCTCCAGAAAGGAGATTGGGCTCTCTTATATGACTTAAGATTCAAAGACTTCAAGGGTAAGCTCTACACCAGATGGCTAGGTCCCTATGAGGTAGATGCAATCTTTGACAATGGGATTGTAAATTTGGTTATCATTGACAGTGTGAGGACACCATTGCTTGCAAATGGGCACTATCTTTGGTTATATCACAAACCTGCTTCAAGGGATTCATTCGTCAACATTGTCACAAATTCGGATCTTCAAATTACAGGAACAGGGGAAAGCCCCCCTATGCTGCCAAAATTCTAATTTTTCAGTAAGTGTAACAACTGAAAATCAATCGTTGTTGGCGGTTGTTACACCTTCAAACTTATAAAAATAAATAAATAAATATGGCTTTGAAAAAAAATTTCAGGTGCAGGCAAACAAAATCTGTAGCATTTGAAAACCACTTTGTGTCGGCTATTACACACTCTGTAACAACATTTGTTATTTCAAGCATACTTTACAATAATGTCATTACACGACCTTTTTCTTTGTTTTTATCTTTTGTAAAAATTAATAATACATAATAGTCATCTTGGTATCTACATCTGTAACAGCCAACGACTTCTAGAGATAATTGAAGTAAGTTATTTATTGCAACAGACACAGGCATCATCATGGTTCGAAAAATAGTTGTTGTGACCACCGGAGTTAAGTTCACGCACCTTGCCACCAATGACTTCTCCCCACGTCACCCAATTATGTCATACAAAGGTAATATCGTTATCTGCTTTTATTCAGTAATTATGGCAATTTAACATGATATCCCTTTTGACCGCTGAGGTTGGCTATCACATTTAAGCCGAGGTGGGCAAATTATATTGCAACATGACCTATGAATATTTAAAAAACCACAATTAAACCATGTTGATCTGGTAATCATTGTCACTTAATGACCAATCATACCAAAAAAGGGAATTGCACCTCCGACCAAACCTCCCATAACCTAGCATTAATAAGGTAACATTACTGCACAGTACGAACCATGATTGAAAATCTTAATTTGAAATTCTCACCTATGCCACCCTACCATTTACCCCTGCAGGAGCATTGCATCCCCATTTAGATTGCTCAAAGAAGTGAAAAAGAACAATTGCAGGCTGAAACAGCTAAGTAATGTGTCAACTGCTCTAGAACTTCTAAAGGAGGGAAAAAGGAAGGAGAACAACATTGAATTTGTGTAGCGATGGGTGGAGCAGCAATTCAGCATGAGTCAGGGTCGACAGAGGCTTTGGAGAATTGCCCCTAAGCATGTCATATTTTTAAGGATGCAGGTTGGTTTGAGTTCTTCCAGAGGCTCGAGGGATCAGACAGGGGAGTTTCCATGGAATTTGCGAAGAATTTAGAGATAAATCAGTCGGAGGTTAGGGGATTACTAGTGGAAGGAAAAAGGTGGTTTAATAAGAAAGTTAATGACCCCTCTTTGAAGGAGGATTTCCTCGAAGAGGAGGAACAACTGGTAAAGAAAGGGAGGGGGATTGACAGGTTGTAACTCCCCTAGCCATGGGCTGATGTTGCCCTTTACCTCATCAAGTACATCACCTGTGAGGGAAGGGAAACAATCATGTTTAATTACCACTTTCTGTTTCTAAACCACCTTCGCATCGACACCTGATAAATCTTCCCTACTTCTTGTTGGGAAACATCAAGCATATGGTCATAGCCGTAAAAATAGTTTCGCATCCAAAAACATGTGTCAACAACCATGGCCTCATCAAGCTCATTGTGTTGGATGCCCTAAGCCATTAGGGCAGGAGTTGGGAGGAATTCATGACGAAGAAGGCCAAAACTACCCATAGGAAACAAATTTGGACGTATGAGGAAGCTCCAACGACAACAAAGGAGCAGCCCCAGCCTTCGAAAGTAAGTGTTGGTAAGAGGCCAGTCGATTAGCCAATTGGTGATAGGCGGACAAAGCAGAGAATAAGGGTTAGTGGGCACCCAAAGTCCCCATCCATGCCCATGAAGAACGAGGAGTTAGTAGAGCAAAAGGATGAGGAGCAGGATCAGCCGAAGGAACCTTCCTCACCTAGTAAGAGCGAAACTCAATCCTTGCTGTTAAAAATTGAAAATTTAGAAAAAGAGAATAGATAGCTAAAGGAAAAACTAGCAGAGGGGAAGGTAGAGGCAAGAGCCCCGGGGTTAGACACTTTGGTCGAGGCCATAGATAGGGCCACGAAGGGAGATGTCCTGGGTACTGTATGCATGGCTTGTGATGAGAAGCTAGTGATAGCGTGGTTTAGAGTTTGTGCAGTGGACACCATCTCGAGGGCAACACAAACTGAATCCAGGGAGGCTGACACACAAAAACGTATTGAAGACACTATTGTTACATAAGAACCATCAACTGAGACGGCGTAGTTCACAACAATTAATTTGGTAGTGGATACACAAGAGCCCTTGGTTGACACTGTTATTACACAAGAACTAGCAACTGAGACAGCAAGTCCACAGAAAGTAATTTGGTAGCGGATACACAGGAGCCCTTGGTTGACACTGTTGTTACACAAGAACTAATAGTGGAGACAGAAGCCAACTAAGGAAAGGAAGAAGAAGCTGATATCCATGAGCTTGTGATTGACACTGTTGTTACACAAGAACCAGCAATGGAGACAGAAGCCTACCAAGGGAAAAATGATGCACAAAAACCTGTGGATGACATTTATTTACACAAGAGCCAGCTATGGGAATGGAAGATGATCAGGGAGAGAAGGAAATTGTTACACAAAACATCCATTGATGATGCTACTATTACACAAGAACCATCAGCCTAAATGGAGTGGTTTCACCCTCGGGAGGTTGTTACACCCTCGATTATTAGTGCATGTGGGAGAACACCGGGTCCTGACGAAGGATGGTGTTCTCAAAAGATGTTGTTGTTACCAGAGCTACAGAAATGGAAGCAGCAGATGCTCTCTCTACAAGAGCGGGTGATCTCGCTCAAGGAAAACAAAAGGATGATGGATTCCTTCAGGGAAAAGTGGTTAAAGGAAGAATGGGAGAGAGAATGGGAATCATGGAGACATAAGGAAGCCATGAAGAAAAGGATGAATAGTTGCAGCTGTTGTAGCGGCAGGTCTTGGATCTGACGAATGACAAGACAAAGCTTCATGATCTAGCCTTAAACCTGCTAGCATGCAGGCGGTTTCCCCCATCATATCCAGTGTTCCTTTGGGAATGATATTATTTATTTCAGTTAAAAGCAGTTTTTGAGAATAGGTCTTATTTGGGTTCTTTTAGCCGAACTTTTCTTTATTTTTTTCACACTTGTGATTTTGATGAATAGAGCTTGATTTGCAAGCTATTTTTGCATAACATCATGTGTGAGTATGTCAGCACAAAAATGGTAGCAAGTGTCTTCTCATATATGGGAGATTTGCAATTGCGGGCTTTTCTATCGTTTATGAGAAACCAAATTGAATGGTATCTGGCCATGAAATCAGTCGAAACTAATGAATAAAGGACAATTTTATGGGTTAGAGCAGAAGGAGGGATGTTTTCTGAACTCAAGCGTGAGCACCCCAAAGATCAGGGAACAGTCAGTCATCTATAGGAAGAGGATTGTGAGGATTTGCCTAACTTTGCATGCACAAATGAAAAGTTGAGGGCTAGCAGGATGCCTTAAATGCACTAATTCCTGTAGCACTAAGTTGCAAGAAGGTTTTCCTTTTGAATACAGAAATTTCATGGCTTTTGTTACACGGGTGCCTAAGTATGCTTGGATCGTGTAGACATTGGGGGCATTCTGGATCGAGATCATATTTAAATTTCCTTTGATTTGGTTACCAGTAGAAGAGTATCAGTTGGACTACCACCTATGTGATTATGAAGAAGAATTATGGCCACGACAGTTGATGGCCACTTAGGGGTAAAAATCTCTGGGTGAAGACACTGCTGGTGCTTACAGTTTTACAAACTTGCATCAGGGGTATAGAAAGAGAAGCTAAGGTTCTGCAGGGGACATACAGTTGCTTCAGTGGAGGGGAGATGTTGGGTGTGGCTTTTTACCTATTTTCTGCACCTTCTTTCCCCAGTTTTGATCCTCTTATCCTCCGAGCCCATGAAATTTTACATGATTAATCACCCTTTTTCTCATTTATACAACATGTTCCACTGTCATGTTATTTTTTCATGTTTTGCTGAATAATACGATACTATATTCCTTTTTCAGGTGTTGTTTTTACACTATGTGCTGATACAAAGGACCGTTGTTACACCAAGGGTGATGTCGCCAGTGATTGTCGTTACATCCTGAACCGCTATTCACTCGCAAGGTGTTGTTGCACCGGAGCTAGAAAGTTGTGGGTATTATTCCACATAACAGGTGTCAGGTGTTAGGAATTTTCTATTTTAGAACCAACAAACCCAAGTGGTTGCAATCTTAACCAATGTATCTTAGAAGTATTTGTATTTAGAAATAGGTTGTAAGTACTTTTATTTTTTATCAGCATGAGAATCGTGAGATTCTCATGACTGATCTATTCCTAATTTCAGGCATGTAATAATTATAAAAGAAACTTGATTTCCTATATACAAGGACGGCATATAGAAAATCATTGTTACTCTGCTCTTGTAACTCTAAGTTATTTTTTATATTAAAATCACTACGGTGATGTTGTTACTGCTCTTCATCTAATTCGTTAACTAATCTCATGTTATTCTTGCACCCCTGTTAGGGAGGAAGTGCTCTCCTCTTTAGTAGGGACTGCAGTGGTAGAATTAGTGTACATTATTGTTTCTTTTATTGTCATATGGTTTTTTGTTGTTGTTGTACAAATTGTGAAATACATTCACTTTTGTTCCAGATTATATTATGTTGTTACATTGGTTTGATTAAACATAATGATAGTGACAAGCTGGTGTAGTCATTAGTTTACTATGTGGCATGCCCTTACTCGGGTAATTGTGAAGTGTGATTTCAATTTTGTGGGGTGTTTTAATTTCTACATGAATGATTTGATTTTTGCAATTGATTCAGCATCATCTTTTACTATTCTTATTATTTTTCATTCTTGGTTGTAGTGTATCGGCACAAACAATGTGAACTCCATTGAAACAACAAGACCTATCCTGGGTTGGTAATTAAATGTTGCAGTCTCGGTCAATTAGGATTGATTAAAGCAACACTACAAAGTGTTTTAAGTGTGTGATCACAATTGAGTCTCATCATTGTTCACATCGGCTTCATCGATCCCACACTTAGTCAAATTTTGACAAAAATAAATAAATAAATAAAATTTAAAATTTAAAAATTAGAAATAAATAAATTAAAAACTAAAAAATTAAAAATACGACCAAGTAACTTAACCAAATCCGGCCCTCTTGAACTATGCATTTCATAGTTCCATCCATTAAGTTGAAACCCTTCTTCTCGACATTGTGCAATGCATAGTTCCTTTCTCTTGATATTATGCAATGCGAAGTTCCTGCCTCACATGACTGCGCACTGCGCAGTTTCAGTGCTCATTCCAGGGCCTTCGCCTCCAAAATTGTGCAATTCAACCCTCCAGTCTGGCCCATGGGGGCTTCACTCAATGAACCTCTAACATAGCACGTGCATTCGTGGCATATTAAACAATACCCTTAATTTGAGTACGTATTGGAAAATACTTCTAAAAATCACATTATTTAACCCCCTACCAATATGAACCCAATACACCTTCCCAATTTAAAAAACCTTTACTTTCACTAGATATTGTACGTATCCATTTTTTAACTTTATATTTTACCCCTTTATATTTTTTTCATTAACTTTAAGCTTCATAATTTAAAACTGCCAATATAAAAACCCTTTACCCCCTATGATATGCTCAATATATTATGTTATTTTTTCCTCAATATATATCCCCCAATATGAATGCATGTGGTATGGTATTACTCCCCCAGTGAAGCCCTTGTGGTCTAGCCCCAACTGTGCATTGCACAGTCTCTGAGCTCAAATCCGGCCCTTGAGCTCCTGAACTGCGCAATTGCGCAATCACCAAGTTTTATTTTCCTTCCAGAACTGTGCAGTAGCCTGAATCAGTGCTCAACCCTTCAACCTGACTCACTAAGCTCCCAAAATGCGTAATTTTCTTCCTCATTGTAGGTTTTAAACCTATACAAAAATTACCTCCATAGTAATCCTAAAAAACAAAAAATAAACAATGGCAAGAGCATAAAACATAAAACAAATATACACAAATATTTTCCCCTAGATCCCAAAACTGAGACTACCAGAATGATTTTTCATTATATTCCTTTCAATGTTACAATACATATATATACATGTCGAAGCATCCATAAACCCCAATCCATTAAACCTAGATTAGAACATAACCATAGTTCCCTTGACCGGATCTACAAAATACCATAGATAGAAAACCATCATGCCAAAACAATGTGTGAAATCCACACACAAAACCATAGGTAGACCACCCACCTAATATAGGGTCCAAAAAGAATTTCCCAGGGCATTGCCCCAGACCCTGTGCAGGGGGGCTACCCCCCCGTGCATTGGGTAGTCATGGAAAGAATATAACACACACCCAACGTTCTCCCACTTGTTGTTTTCTTTCCACAGGAGAGCTTAGTCATTAATCCAGCCATGCAACGCCCATTTTTTCTCTACACCAAGAGAACTTCTCAGTGCTCACACACTTTGTCAATACATCTGTAGTATTCCTCAAAGTGCCCACCTTTACCAACAACACCTTTTTATCCTCAACCATATCCCTCACAAAGTGATATTGAACATCAATGTGCTTTGTCTTTGAATGATAAGCAGAGTCCTTTGCCAAGAAAATTGCACTTTGGCTATCACAGTCTATCCTTATAGCTCATTGTACTAACCCCATACTTAAACACAATCTCTGCAACCAAACTTCTTCCTTACTTACATGAGTGGTTGCTATGTATTCTTCTTCTGTAGTTGAAAGTGCCATTAAAGACTGTCTCTTACTCACCCAACTGACTGCACCTCCAAATAGGTTGAACACATACCCACTTGTGGATATTCTCTGAACTGGATCTCCAGCCCATTCTACATCAACAAAGCCATGAATGTCAAAAAAATTTTCCAATCCTGGTCTTCCTTAGTAGCACAAACCATAATCATTGGTGCCACGCAAATACCTCAAAACCTGCTTCACTATTGTCCAATGCTCCTTCCCTGGTTTTGAAATAAACCTACTAAATACTCCCACTACATGTGCAATCTCTGTCTAGTACATACCATTGCATACATCAGGCTACTGACTGCACTTGCATATGGAACACAAGACATGTTCTCTTCCTCTTCTTGTGCCTTGGGACATTGTTCAGGAGATAACTTTACACCTATAGGAATAGGAACTGTCACCGATTTACTATCCTGCATATTAAACCTGTGCAATATTGTCTCAACATACTTCCTCTGGTTTAACCAGAGCTTCCTCTTTGCCTGATCTTGTTTAATTTCCATGCCCAAAATATAGTTTGCAGCACCAAGATCTTTCATGTCGAATTTGGAAGACAATTGGGTCTTCAAATCCTGGATAATTTCTTTGTCATTTACAACCAGAAACATATCATCCACATACAAGACTATATAAATAACACGGTCACCAAATAATTTAAAATACACATAGTGATCTACTTTTCTTCTGGTGAAGCTAAGTCCCCATATAAATATATCAAATTTCTGATACCACGTCCTTCATGATTGTTTTAACCCATACATAGACCTTTTTAACTTGCATACCATTTCTTTCTTACCCTTCACCACAAAACCTTCAAGTTGCTTCATGTAGATCTATTCTTCAAGATCCCTGTGAAGAAATGTTGTCTTCACATCCATCTATTATACCTCAAAATCGAAAGCAACAGCAACAAATAAAAGTAATCTAATAGAATCTACCTTGGCAACAGGAGAAAAAATATCACCAAAATCAATTCCCAGCACCTGGGAATAACCTTTTTCTACCAACCGAGCTTTGTATTTCTCCACCTTGCCTTATGTATTCATCTTCTTCTTAAACACCCATTTTCTACCAATGGGTTTCCTTCTAGCCGACATCTCCACCAGATCCCAAGCCTAATTTTTGTGCAAAGATGCCATTTCATAAAAAATGGCCTCTTTCTATAGTTTGCCATCCTTTGAATCTACTGCTTCCCTCACAATTCTGGGATCATCATCAGTAATAGATAAAGAAAAATTTGAACAAAAAGAAAATGGACTATACCTTTTTGGTTGCCTTCTTTCTCGAACTATTCTTCTCATAGCTGGAGTTTGTGGCTCTTCATCTTCTGATTCCTCTTCCATTGTAGATTCTGATTCTTCCTCCTTTAGCTCAAACTCTATCTTCTCAGGTTCCTTTGGTAGGACTTCATTTTTAATAACATCTTTCACCTCTCTAAACACCACATTGTGGATGTACACAACCTTCCTTGTTTTTGGGTTCCAAAGCTTATAACCTTTTATACCATCCTTATACCCAATAAAGATGCACCTTTCAAATTTACTATCCAACTTTGTTATTTTCTTATTTGGAACATGTACATATTCATCACATCCAAATACCCACAGATGTGAAAGAGAAGGTTTCTGACCAGTCCATACCTCGTGTGGAGTCTTATCCTCCAACGTTGATGAAGGTGATCTATTGACCAGGTAACAAGTCTCCACTACCTCTGCCCAGAATTCCTATCCTAAATCGGCACCACTAAGCATGCTTCTTTCCTTTTCCATCAACTTCCTATTCATTCTTTTTGTAATTCCATTTTACTGAGGTGTGTATGGAGTAGTCCTTTGTTGTGCTATACCACACTTTTTACAGAAATCTTCAAATTCCTTTTTGCAAAATTCTCCACCATTATATGTCCTCGGCACCTTTATCTTCTTCTCTGTCTAGTTTTCCACCAGAGCCTTAAATTCTTTAAACTTGTTAAAGACTTCAGATTTATTCCTAAGGAAACACATCCATGTATTCCTTGATAAGTCATCTATAAATGATATATAGCACACAAACTTACCCAGTGATGGAACTAACACAGGTCCAAACACATCACTTTGCACAAGCTCTAATATATGTTTCGCCCTCTTAGCACCAGAGGAGAAACTCACCTGATTCTTCTTCTCATATACACAACTTTCACATAAATCAAAATCCAGAGAACAATTAGACATACCTTCTACCATACCATTACCATGAAGTATCTGAAGGCCCTTCTCTCCAATATGTCCAAGCCTTTGATGCCATAGCATGGTATTTTCTCCATAGACCACTAGTTTTTCTGCTCCACTTTCAGGAACCACAGAATTGTTGCACCCATCAATAATAGTGCAACCCTGAAGCTTGTACAGATTTCCAATCCGAACTCCCTACATCAATACTAGTGCCCCTAAACCATCTTGCAGGTATCTTTCCCAAACATTGTTTTTACACCTACATCATCCATCTTGCTTACAAAAATCATATTTCTAGCCAATGTAGGAATATGCAGAAAACCTGGAAGTGTCCTAATCCTTCCATCTTGTAACTCCAACTTGAATTTTCCACGATCAATGATTTTAGGCTTCTGGTCATCCCCTAAAAAGATATCACAGCCATCATACTTCTCATACTCGCAGAACCACTCTCTATAGGGAGTGAAGTGAAAGAATGCACCTAAGTCAATCAACTATGCCTCATGATCTAAATGTGTACTTGAAGAAGAAGCCAAGTACGCATCCCCACCTTCATATGAGGTGGTTTTCACCTCTATAGAAGGAGCATCATCAGATCCCTTTCCTTTCTCGGGAGCTTTAGATTTACAGTCCCTTTTGAAGTGCCCTTCCTTTCCGCATTTCCAGCACACCTTTACAAGTTTTCCTAGAGATTTAGATCTCCCTCTATATTTAGAACTCCCACTCGAGGACTTGTTTTTGTTTCTGTTCTGGGACTGTCCTCATATAGACAAGGTATCACCATTCTATCCCTCCATATTTTTTCATCTCATCTCCTCTGATAGCAAGGATGAAACTATTTCATCAAACTGCAAGGCAGTTGCATTGCTACCTATTACAACAACTATACTATCCCACTAATATGGTAGAGAACACAACAAAATGATGCACTTATCTTCATCTAAAATTTTAATATCAACATATAATAACTAGCTTACCATGTTATTAAAGGCGTTTAGATGCTCTATCACCGAGTCTCCATCTTTCATCCTTAGTTTATACAACTTTTTTCGTAGGAAGGGTTTATTCACCAGAGACTTGGATTGGTACAAAGTCTCTAACTTGTCCCACAAAGCCTCGCCGAAGCTTCCGTTGATACATCCAGCAATACTAAATCTGAGACACACAATTGTATTGTGCTCTTTTCCTTTCGATCCAACTTCGCCCAGTCTTCAACTGACATTGTTGTTGGTTTAGTACCTGGATCTACTGCGATCCACTGATCTTTACCCACCAGTGGATCCTCCATCTTGAGTTTCCACAACTCAAAACTCTGACCATTAAATTCATCGATCTCTATCTTTCCACTACTCACCATCTTCTTTCACCACAAGTATTGATCTCGCAGATCTCCCACTGAATAGGGTCTACCACAGGCTCGATAAAAACCCCTCAGTAGCAAAGGCACCCCCTTGAAGCCGAAACAACTCTGATACCAAATGTAGGTTTTAACCCTATACAAAAATTACCTGCATATGAATTCTAAAAAACAAAGCATAAACAATGGAGAGAGCATAAAACATAAAACAGATATACACAAATTATTTCCCCTGGATCCCAAAACCGATACTATCATATTAATTTTTCATTATATTCCTTTCAATGTTACAATACATATATAGACATGCCGAAGAATCCATAAACCCTGATCCATTAACCCTGGATTAGAACATAATCGTAGTTCTCTTAACCAGATCTATAAAATACCATGGACGGAAAACCATCATGCCCAAAACCATGTGTGAAATCCATGCACAAAGCCATAGCTAGGACTGCCCACCTAATATAGGGTCCAACAAAAAATTCTTGGGCTACTGCCTCGGACCCTATGCAGGGGGGCTACCACCCCCCTACTTCACTCGGTGGAACTTGCAGGGGGGGCTACCGCCCCCCTTGTGACCCCACCACACATCGGGTAGTGTTGGAAAGAATATAACACACACCCAACACTCAATCCAGCCTAAAATGCTCATTATATAGTCTCAAGGCTCAAGCTTCACCCCTGGCTTCCTAAGCTACACAATTGCTCAGTTGTTGAGCCTCTCCCTCAGCCTGCCACCCAATTCTGACTGAGTTAGTGGATCAAAATTTAGCATATTAGACTAGGGGTTTATCAAATTGATGTCATCTCGTCATGAGTGAATTGTAGATTCCAGTACTTTATCATATCATGACAGGATGATCAAGAAGGAGATGAAGAAGGGAAACATGTTGAAACACATATTTTTACCTGATTATGAAAGCTATTCAATCAAGAGAAAGAAAAGGGACACCAGTTTGCGACCATAGCTCAAGACCTGATATCACTGAAGACTCCTTACCTCTAAGCCATATGGAGGTGGATAGAAGATCATTCCCAAGAAGCACATAACAAGGAGCAACAAGAATGGCTTGACATTGCCATATTATCAAGAAGTCCATGTTAGCGGTGTCATGTCATGAGTTTCCAAATGCCGCATCATTATGGTGGATTATGTAATTTATTATTCGAAAATGTAGTGTAAATTGGAAGTCCAAAGGACATGTACAGAAGATGAAGCATCATGTAAAGTTGAAAAGCCATAGGAATTCAAACACCCATGAGGGTAGTTAAAGAGTCATAAGGAAGATGAAACATCACCCCATTGGTTATATATACACCCTCATTGTATGAGAAAAGAAATTTTCACCTTGTCTCCTCCTGCAAGGCATTAGAGAGACAAGCTAGTCCTTTTAGGGAGCAAGTGGTGGCTCTAACGCTCCACTATTGGAGCTAGTGGTGTTTGATGTATACATGTGTCTTGGGAATTTTACTTAATATATGAAGCTTGATGGCTTGATGGCCACTGGCCAGAACGTTCTTCATGCATGGATTATGAATGTTTGTAATATTGTTCTATGAATATTATGATTCATGTTTGTTTTCACCCGTACTAAAGTAGTTGAACTATTTTGGTTATTTTAGTGCTATCATATTGAGAATGTGTTGTAATAGCTGCAATTCCCATCACATCTTTATGGACTATTCTGCTGGATGTTAGATGGATATCTCTTATTTGTGTGTGTTTCTACTAGAGTGGTACTATTACCTCTCTCTTAGAGTCTCACTTTCTTTCCCTCCGCATTAGAAGAAACTTGACACACCTATAATCGAACACTCATCAGGCACACATACTTGCTTTTCAAAGGCACACCTACGCTCATCTTTCTTGTTGACAGTTAGAGTCAAGGAAAATCTTTAGGAAACCAACAACGAGGTCATATTTTGGATTGGAGTCCTATCCCAAACAGTATGAGGTCTAATTAGGACCACATATCGGGCAGACCCCTTGAATGTTGATAGGTCCATAACTGTCAATATTTATGGCACTAGAAGGAGTGCAACCATATTTTTATGGCTGATAACCTCACCCACCCTCACCATACATCTCTTGATCAAGGCAGGAATATTACCAACACCTCCCATGTTCATATTCCTGAAGTTGGCATATCTTCTCAGCCCAGTCTTGAATAAACTTGTGAAATCTCTTATAAGCACATCTGGTTCATCTAGCCTATAAACCATAAGTTTTCAAAGGCTATCAGATTATTCCTGGAGTACACAATCTTCCTTATTTTCCAAAGAATAATGCGACCACTCCTACTGGGATAGTGGCTTCGACAATCAAAGATATGATTCTCGCCACTCTTAAATAACTAGTAGAGAATGTAGAAAGTGCAAAGCAACCAAAGCAGCCTCCATATTCTAATGAAGGTGACACAGAAAGTGTTGTACTCTCAAACGATACTCCGCGGGTCAGGTGGTGAAGAAGGAGAAGAAGATCCATCAAATTTTAAAGAAGAAGAGGAAGATCTATTAGAATTTGACGAAGAGGAGGAGAACAGAGACGAAGATATGGAAGATCAAGATCTGGATTTGATGACTTAGGTCCCACTTGCATTGTCGAGGGTGTTACACAGAATGATGAGGCATTGAGAGATTGTTAATAAAGTATGACCCTAGCAATGCAGTGAAGGTGGAAGACCACATGGACAACTTTTACCTGCATCTGCAAATGCTTGGCATATGTTATGATGATGTCACATGTAGAATGTTTCCATGTACCTTACATGGCAAAGCAATTGTATGGTATCACATTCTTCCTCCGAAATCAATCCAGAATCGGAAGGGGTTTAAGAAGTTGTTTCTTGAAAAGTTTGTCGCTAACAAAACCCCTACCATTTGATTAAGAGAGTTGGGTAGTCTTAAGATGGAGCATAAACAGAAAGTGAAATATTTCAATCATAGGTTTAATCATATATTGAAAATATTTCCTATGGATACAAAACCTCACGACTCCATCACTGTCGATTATTATACTCATGCCTTACCTACAAGCATCGCATAATTTGTGAAGAGAACTGCCAAAGCGAATCTTGTGGAGAACTTTGAAGAAGCAATCACAGTTGAAAAGGAATTATGTGCAATTGGAGTCATCATTGACGATGAATCATCAAAGGACTCCAAAGGCTCTGGAAAAAAGGTCTCAGACTATTGTAAGTAAATTCAAGGACAAAGGAGTTGTCGATCTTGAGAGCTTGACAAGCACCATCAAGTCTCTTTCTAATGAGATAGTAGAGTGAAAAAAAAGTTCAAGCAAGACCACCATGAGAAACAAGCCTCCTAAATTCAAATTTTTTAGAAGGGCTACCAACTCTGGCAGTAGTGGCAACCATCCAGCCAAGTCTACATAGAGCTCAAACATTGTGTTGAATGTTGAGAGTATGGCCATGCACCAATACTACTCGTTTCATCAAGAATATCATTCAAAAAAAACATTCCCAAAATGGAACCACAACATCAATTCTCTTGCTGCACATATCATTTATACAGTACTTTATGATGAGTAGACTAAGCTAGAGGAAGAAAAAGGAATAAATTGTTGCAGCTGAATAAATTATGAGTGTTGGACACGCAGTAACTACACTCAATTGTGTTTATGTAGTTGAGAAGAAAAGTCTCGAAGAACAATTGTTGAGTGAGGACCCGACCCAAAAGAAAAACAGTGAATACAAATTGACAAGCCAAGGGCCAGTCTCTAGACAAGGGTTGACAAAGTAAAGATCGAAAGAGAATTTGCTAAGGAAGATCCCACCACCTGTCAACTCAGCCCAAAACACTCAAAGAAAGTATGGAAATGTGGCTACAACAAAAATTACTTTCGTGAACAAAAAAAAGTAAGCCCATAATTCTAGAAGTAGCATATAAATTGACTCCTCCATAAACTTCAGCAATGTCTCTTGCACTTGATTATAACATCATCGAATACATGAAGAAAGCCCACGTGAACATTTCACTCTTTGAACATACAAGGATCACAAGCCAGCGGGAACTGCTTATCTGCATTGTCAAACAACCTACTTTAGGTAACAACACTTCTTCACAAAAGGGATTTGGGAAGTCCTTTGGTCCCCTTGATTCTATGCTTAATTCTTTAACATTGGATGCAAATACACTTTGCCCTCCATTTTTGTTAACGTTCGAAATTTTCAATTAAAATGTACACAATTACTTAGTTGATTTTGGTGCATCTATAATTGTAATGCCCATGTACATAGCTAATAAAATTAATGAAAAATAGGATAACACAGATGCACATATCATTCAGCTGGACAGAACCCTTTTCCATGCTATAGGTGAACTCAGAAATGTGCTTATTCACTTATCATCTGACCAATGAGCTCACCAGTGTATAAATATAGTAATTGTGGACATTTCAGAAGCTTACGGTGTTTTGTTGAGCAGATATTGATCCAACAAACTAAAAGGGTATTTTTCTACAAACTGGTCACATTTATGGCTTCCATACAAGGGAAGAAACAATCAAATCTAGGTAAACTCAGAGCCTCACATGAAACATACTGCCACTCCCTTCGAGGGAAAAATGAACCAGTTGTTTTCTGATCCGAACTTAAATAGGAACTCAAAAACTTATAGATATAATCATAAACATAGAGATGCAGCATAAAAACACTTCATTTCATTAATAGAAAAATATTGAACTATGCTTACAAACAGAATGGAAATAAGATAGCTCGGGTGATGGTAGCTTATCTCTGAGAAGAGATGTGGCAGCTACATGCCTTTGAACTGAGTTACCATGAATCTCAAGGGCCTTTTTATTATTGAACAATAAGAGAAAACCCTAAACAACCAAAACCCTAACCCGAGGAGATGTAACACCAAGAGTTTATGGGCCCAGTTGGGGTTAGTTGGGCAGCCAACTTCCCAGGGTTGTAACTTGGTCATATTATCTATGTTTGACACGTATGATACCTCGTTGGAAAGATCTCTCCGAGGACTAAAAATGTCGATGTGATTACCCATGTAATCATTAGTGATTAGAGGGGTAATCACATCGGAATTTGTATTCCTCAGAGAGATATTTCTAACGAGGTATCATACGTGTCAAACGAACATAATATGACCAAGTTACGACCCCGGGAAGTTTCCTGCCCAACTAACCCCAACGGGGCCCATAAACTCTTGGTGTTACATCTCCTCGAGTTAGGGTTTTCTCTTATTGTTCAATAATAAAAAGGCCCTTGAGCCTCATTGTAACTTAGTTCAGAGGCATGTAGCCGCCACATCTCTTCTCATAGATAAGCTACCATCGCCTGAGCTATCTTATTTCCATTATGTTTGTAAGCATAGTTTAGTATTTTTCTATTAATGAAATGAAGTTTTTTCAGCTACATCTTTGTGTTTATGAGGTTGCGTTCCTGTTTAAGTTTAGATCAGTGTATCAAAGCGGCCTGCTCTTTCTCTGTTTTTCTTTGCATGTCCCTTATAAGGTTAGGATATAAGGAGTTAGGGCTCGATCTGGTTGAACCATTACAGGATCAACCGCGCAAAACTCAATGACCTCTCATGGTGGAAGAAAAGAAAGATGAGGGAGTAGGATATCCTTTCAAAATGTTGCTCAAAGAAGCCCTCAAGTGACAGAGGGATGTGATGATGAATAACTTTGCCCAAATCCTTCGATGACTACTCACAGGCGATGCATCTTCATCCAACAGCCACTCTGGAGGTGCCACTCCTTTTAAGGTACGAGTTAACTTCGATTCCAATATTTGAAGGCCTCATAGATGCAGACGACGTAGATAAATGGTTCAATATATCGAAAGGATATTTTTCAGTTCATGACTTTTCCAATCGAGAAAAGATTGTGTTTGCACTTCTGTGAAACCTACTGTGAACAAAAGGACGAGAGTGAACCCTTGCTCTTTTCAGTTGCAACCACTTGGAATTCTTTCTGAGATGCCATTAAGGAATAGTATTACCCTGTCGGGAGCTATGAAGATAAATACATAAAGTGGACCACACTACAGCAAGGAAGGGGCTAAGATGTGTCGGAGTTCACAAATACTTTCCATACCCTTTGCACAAAGTTGGGTATCAAGGATACTGAGAGGAATTTGGTGCTCAAGTACTGTGGTTCTCTACACAAGTACATCCAAGATGAGATGGAGTTCCTAGACATTTCCTCGCTCGACACGTGTATCGGTACACTGTAAAGATTGAGCATAAGCTTAAACAGAAGAAGTGAGACTTTGGATTTGTGAATCCAAAGCAAGGAAAGGGTGCCCCCAAACAACAGAACAAGGGACCAAGCCAAGGTGGGGCTACCTAGGACAACCTGCCAAAGCCACAAGTAAAGTACAACACCATGAAGATGAAGAAGGATAAGGGAAAATGGTGTGAGTTCCATAAGAACTCCACTCACAATATAAGTGAGTGTTGGGCCAAGTAGTCACTGGTGGCCGAGCTAAAGGCTTCTGAATCAAACGCAGGTTCTGACTCTGAATCAGAACCGATAAGGGGACTAACAAAGGGAAGCATATCATTGATGTAGAGCCCAGTGCCACCATGGCCACCACAAAGATCTAGAAAATTGAGCCTGAAGTTCCAGAGGAGGGGGAACGCCTTTTCCACTCATAGATGTGGGTGAAGGGTTCTCCGCTATAATTCATTATCGACAGTGGGAGCCAAAAGAACCTCATTTCAGCAAAATTCGTGAAGTGGTTTGGCCTAAATACCACAGCACATCCACAGCCATACACCATTAGCTGGCTTCACCAAGGACGAGATCTTCGCGTCAGCCAGTAGTGTCACCTTCCTTATAGCATCAAGATGTTCACGGATGAGGTATTGTGTGACATTGCTCCTCTTGAAGTTTATGATTTATTATTAGGAAAACCATACTTGTGGAAGTGACATGTTGTATATGAGTCTAGACCTAGCTCTATGATTATTACTTTGGCAATAAGTTGTACAGGATATCGAAGGTAGTCCCGCCTACTGCCATCTCTTTGATCATTGCAAAGAAATGTAGCAAGATCATTTCCCAGACCAGGAAATTTTTTTTCCTTATGATTTGTCCCCAAGGAAAGAAGAGGGTTGTGGCCACGACTTCCAAGCAGGGCTCCTCTGCACAACAACAACATATGGACAAGGTCATGGAGTAGTACAGGGACATTTCCGCCTCACTCACAGGGGTACCTCCACAGTGTCAGGTCAAGCACTCCATCGATCTGACCCCAGGTGCGTCACTGCCCAATGGACCGATCTATCGACGCTCTATTCTGGAGAACAATGAGATCAAGAGGCAAGTTTAGGAACTACTACAAAAAGGTTACTTCAGGCCAAGCTCATCACCCTTTGCGAGCCTGACTGTATTGGTACAGAAAACGGATGGGACCTGGAGGCTCTGTATTGGCTATCGGGTGCTAAACAAGATCACTATATGGAATATGTACCCAATCCCGCAGATTGATGACCTTTTGGACCAACTCAAGTGGGCCAAATATTTCAGCAAGATTGACTTGAAATCAAGTTATCACAAGGTGCCTATCAAACCCTCTGATGTGTGGAAGACTGCCTTCAAATCCAAGGAGGGCCTTTTTGAATGGTTAGTCATGTCGTTCGAATTGACGAACGCCCCTGCAGCCTTCATGAGACTGATGGACAACATCTTGTAGTCCTTCACCAATGCATTCGTGGTGGTGTATTTAGATGACATCTTGATCTTCATCCAGAGTTGGCAAGAGCACCTCAACGATATTTGACAGGTCCTTCAAACCCTTCGACAACACAAGTTGTGTGCTAACTTGGAGAAATGTACCTTTGGCCTTACTGAGGTTCAATATCTGGGGTACATCATTGATGATCAGGGTGTACATGTGGACCCATCAAAGATACAATTCATTCAAGATTGGCCAGCCTCGACCACTCTAATAAAGCTCCACAGCTTTTTGGGTCTTGCCAATTTCTACCGTAGGTTGGTGTTGGTGTTCTTTCAGATCGATTGGCCTTTAAGTCAAGTCACCAAGGGCGAAGTGAAAGCCAATTTCTTTTGGTCGGAAACCCAGTGGCAGGCGTTCTCAAAGTTGAAGAATTGCCTACGTTCTGCACCAGTGCTCACATTACCAGACCTGCAACAACCATTTGAGATTGAGACAAATGTCTCTAACTATGCTATTGGTGCAGTTCTTACTCAACATGGGCATCCAGTGGCTTACCATTGTGAGACACTTTCAGACACAGTTTGAAAGTACTCCACCTACGAAAAAGAAATGCATTCCATTGTGCAGGCCTATCATTAATGGAAGCATTACATTCTGGGGAAGGAAATGGTCATCCACATAGACCACTAGCCTCTACAGTTCATACATACACAAGAGAAGTTGCAAAACGATCATCATCAAAAATGGTCCACCTATCTCCAACAGTTCCATTTGAACATTAAGTATAAGAAGGGAAGCACCAATAATGTCGCTTATTGCCTCAGCTGACCACCGATCATGGCGCTAATAACTGTGCTCCACTCTTGTGAGCATGAGACATCGGGGTGGCCGCATCTTTACAAGAGAAATCTAGAATTTGTTAGCGTATACCAGACACTCCTGGAAGGGAAGAAAGTTCCAAGTTTTCACCTGCAGGATGCATTGTTATGCCACTTGGGACACATATGTGTTCCTTCAAGTGAGTGTGCCAAGATGATTTGGGAGGCGCACTATAGTCGAGTCGTTGGACATTTCGGACTAGAGAAAACCGTGCAGTATTGTAGAAGTATTTTTATTGGCTGAAACTTCGTCGGGATGTTGGGAAGTACATTAGATCCTACACAACCTACGTCATTGCCAAACCAACCATCAAGAAGCAAGGCATGTATACTCCTCTACCTACTCCTAGTTGGCCTTGGGAATCTGTCTCCATGGATTGTATGTCGGGCCTTCCTTCTACTAAGCACGGCAACGATTGTGTTTTTTTGGTCATCAACAGATTCTCTAAGATGTCCATCATGGCGGCCTGCAAGAAGAGTATCATAGTAGAAGCCACTGCTAAGTTCTTATTTGAGCGAGTGTGGGTACACTTTGGGATCACATAGTCCATTATCTCATATTGGGACACCAGATTCCTGAGTGCATTTTAGTCAAGTCTCTAGTCAATGCTGGATACAAAACTCACTAATTCCATGACTTTCCATCCCCAAAGTAATGGCCAAACTGAGGTTGTCAACAGGATGACCGTACACATTCTGCACATGTAAAACTTAAAGAATCCACGCACATGGGATGAAAGTCTCCCCTATGTCCAACACAACTACAACAGAGCTCTCCACAACTCAACAGGCCACATCCCCTTTCAGGTAGGGCTGGGATTTCAGCCATTATGCCCCATTGATGTGGCCATATCATTTGCAACCATTCAGGTAGATTCGGCTCACATGCAGTCCCGAGATGAAAGAGCTAACAACTTCATTGAGTGCATTCAACACATCCACCAACAAGTCCATGATATATTGGATAGATCCAAAGCTAAGTACAAACAGCGCCATGATCAGCATCGAGTGTCACACAAATTCTAAGTGGGCGACAAAGTTTGGCAACATTTGCAGAAGGACCGCCTTGCTAGACCCCACCGCAAGCTTTGCCTACTCTAATATGGGCCATGCACCATCACCAAGGCCATCAAGGACAATGCCTCCGAGCTCGTCATCCCATCGTTCCTTGGTCTGCACCCAGTGTTCAATGTAGATCGCCTTCAGCCATACTTTCCACCATTGTTGGACACATCTGACATTACGGCACAACTCACACCAATAGAGCCCAACCCAGACTGCATGGAACAAGCCACAACTAATCAGATCATGGACACAAAGATTAAGAACACTCAGAAATAGAGGATTGTCAAAGTAGGCCAACTCCTTCACCAAGGAAAATGGCTCACGAGGGACCAAGTTCAGCAAAAGTTTCCTCATCTCATGGAGGAACACAACGCAATGGGGACCATTGCTTCCTAAGTTGGGAGGACTGATCCAGGTGGATATTGGTGGCCGCCCACCTATTCCACTTGGACCCTCACCATTGTTTCCTTCAGTTTCCTTAATTGTAGCATAGTTTACTATTTTTGGCAGTTTTTCGAGTCCTAAAATTCTAGAGCCTTATTTTATTTTTGGCCCTAAATGACGTTTTGAGGCCGAAGGAATTTTTCCAAAAAAAAATCATTTAGGGCCTCAAAACGGCTCTAGAAATTTAGGACCAAAAAAACTGCCAAAAATAATAAACTATGCTACAATTAAGGAAACTGAAAAATTGAAAGAAACAATGGTGAGGGTCCAAGTGGAATAGGCGGGTTGCCTCCAATATCCACCTGGATCACTTTCACAGATCTTATCTTGGGAAATTTCTTTTTAGAAACTGATCTCGGGTGCTATCTTGCTCATCCATCCCCAGTCCCACCTGACACACATTTGGAACTCCTTCCTAGTCTAACTGGCAAAAATAGCATTCGTACAGTAAGTACTAGTACTAGTACTAGTGTATTGCATAGTCCTTGTACATATGATGTTTGGATTTTATATTTTGACATTTCAAAGACACAAGAGGGAATTGGAGCTACTTGTGTTTTAGTAGGCCCGTGAAAGAGGAAACACTTGATCTCGAGCCACTTGGAATTCGAGTGCACAAAAAACACTGTAGAATATGAAGCACTCATTTTTGGCTTACAGAGGGTTGTTGACCTCAATGTTGGGATCCTCAAAATTGTAGGTGATTCTAAAATCATCATACGACAGGTACGCAATACTATTCATTATGTATCATCGTATTTGAAAGGTTATCAACAAAGAGGTATGGCGTTTGATTTATCGTTTCCAAGATTTCAATATTATATTTGCTCCAAGAATGTGTAATGCAACTACGGACTTATTAGTAAATGTTGTTGCTAGGTTATCACCATGTTGTAGCAGCTACAATCACCCTCCAAAATTTTTCCTATGCTTTAATTTTGGAGCCTTCATTCTTATACATAGAAGCTTATATTGCATTTATTCAGGTATTCATGCTTCAACTGAGACGTATCTATTTCATTTGTGCTTGTGTTTTCTCATTTTACACTTAGATTAGCTTTCTATGTCACAAGTTAACCTCCTTACTTGGTCTTACGAAAGTTATGGGATTGCCTCCACAAATTGTGCAATCCTTGAGGGAAATCAGCCTTGATGATTGGGATTTCACAATGCATACTAGATGTTAGCCTTAAGCTCAGAAACTATGCAGTGCACCAAACTGGAAAGTTGCCTAGTTCCCCATAATTGCGCAATCTTTCCTGGCAGCATGCATGGCAAGTTTCCCCAAAAAAGTAATAAAAGAAAAAAATATAAAAAGAAAAAAGCATCCCTAAAAATAGGGATCCATTATTAGAATCCTGAAGGAGGCACACTTGCTATTTTTAGAAACTTCCGCCAAGAGTCACTTTTTCCTTGATTTTAGGCATGCGTGCCATAAACCCTAATACACTTAAATCTATTTAATTGATGCCTCTAGAGCTCATTTTCACATTTGATCTTGGAGCTCTAGCATTCCCTAGGAGATCAAGGAACCTTCGATGCAATCGTTGTCACTTTTTCTGGTGAGTTTCGCTTTTATCATCTTTTGTCGTTATTTTTGTCATTTTTTCTTGTTTCGCTTGTGTGAGCATTGTTTTGCTTATTTCTCTTCATGTTTGTTGGTGTTTCAATTTATTTTAGCTCGTAGAAGTGTTTTTTTAAGTTGTTGTTTTCTTTTCACAAGTGTCACATTGGTTTTCTTTTTTTGCACCAATGGTCATCCTTGCAGCAACTCTCCTCACACACTTAATTTTCCTTCTGTTTGTCGTGTTTTTGCACTTGATTCACATTGATTCATTCATACTTAGTATTTTTTTCACTCAATCTCACATCATCACTTAGTTATTCTCATTTTCCACACTTCCACCGGGCAAATTTTCACTTTCCTTGGCCAGATTTTTCCTTGCCCAGATGGGTACTGCGCAATCCTAAAGCCCAAGCCAAGATCTTGGCCTCTAGCTATGCAGTGCGTAGTACAGGATGGTCCAACTATGCATTGCAAGTTCTAGCTCTCAGCTTGCTACCTTAGCCATTGATACTACGTAATGCACAGTTTCTCCTAATCTCTACCTAGGTTGAACTGTGCATTGCGCAATCTCAAGCCTCGGGCTGCACCCTTGGCTTGTTGACGAAAATTGTGCAATCCCCCTCATTAGTTGCTTGGTTTGTTGTTTGATCATGCTTTGAAGTTATATTTGAAAAAGGATGATGTTTGCTTTCTATGAGTATCTTTTTTGTCCCACAGGTACCACACTTGTGAAGCACCTCTCTCTAATAGTCGTTGTTACCATGGCACCAAAGAGAGCTACCTCAAAAGAGACCATTGAAAGCAATACTGGGGAAGTAGTTGAGTAAACGCCAGTAGACTTGTTAGTTTATGCGGACACTTAATTTCTTATAGAAAAGGAGTCAACACTAACATGGAAGTAAGTTAATGAAGCTCTTTCAGCAAAGAGCCTTGAGGCAGATCTAGAGGACTGGCAGGTTTATCTCAGTATCTGGCAGTCAAGACTACCCAAGATTTCATGCAGATATCTAGCCTTCCAACATACAGATGTCATCAGCTATATTGTTTCACACATTGATGATAATACCATGACATTAAGCAATTCCAACGAACAGAAGCTTGCTACCTTTCTGACAAAAGAATATCAGTGCATGTATCATTTTCCTAATCCAATGAAGCTCATGGACTCATTTTTCTATGCCACCAACAGATATGTGAACACAAGAGATATTGTTAAATGTTGGGTGAACGAGCCATTGAAGTTTTGGCAGACACCCACCCATTCACACAAGACAAAGTCTCTAAGAAAGGCCTGCCAGCTTTTGGTTATCTTAGCTTGCAATATCCATGGTCAGCAGAGCACAGAGACCTTTCCTGAAGGGTGCGCAGTCTTATTGAAATAGGTTCTGAGTGAGGGGAAGTCATTCAACTGGTCAGATATGTTGGCACAATAGTTGAGAACCTATGTAGCATAGGCATGGATTCCTCCCAACGGTGAGTAAGTAATGGTTTATATGTTTGCATATTTACTAGATGCAATCTATGCAGAACGTCAATTTCCTAGCATGAACTGGACATGGACACCATGAGAAAATGTCATGCATATCTATTGCAAACTACTTTCAAATTGCAGTCACCGAGGAGTAATAGAAAATATAACTAACCATTTCATCATCCCTCTTTACAAGATCATATTTTAAGAAGAACTACCTTGGATGTCACAATGAGAAATGGAGGCAATAACAGAGATCGCATATTGGTTTTCCTCACCAGGTGGCACCTTCTTTAGAGTGTCTAATGGAGAGAAGTCGTTGCATGTTTTACCAAGGTATGCCACCGACAATATTTTCATGCAAGAAGTGTCATATCATCTCGCCACGATGTTGTCAACATCTTTGCACAGGAAGAAGAAAGCAACATGGCCACTCTTCCTTCTCAAATTGGATTATACGAGATAAAGAACTTGAAATTCACAAATACCGAGAGAAAGGAGACAATTAAGTTTGTATTCGATACTCAATACTTTAATTCATATGATGCCCGTGTTATTTGAAAATATCATTGTGCAATAATTCACTTTCAGTGGCTCAGCGAGGCATTTCATTACTTAGAGGAGGACCCATGGAGGAATTTCTATAATGCCTCCAAACCACGGAAGTCGGTCAGTATAGCAAGAACTTCATAGCCTACTCCACATAAGGCAGAAACTCCAGAAGAAACAGTAGCAAAAGGTAGTGATCCTGTACAGGATAAGGGAAAGAGAAAGATTATCGATAGTCCAGGGGGAGAACAAAGCTGCAAGATGAAAGCAAATCAGATTCTTATGAAAGCAGCTTTAGCAGCAGAAGTGAAGAGGAAGTAGAGGATACATAGAGAAGAGTGGAGGAAGATAGAAAATAAGAGCTTGCAAGTAGCAGAACTGGGATTGAAGCAAACAGAACAAGAACTGAAGGAAGAACGGGAGCTAAGGAGGGAAGAACAAGAAGAGAAGCAGAAGTAGGAAGAAGAAGAAAGCAAAGGCACCATATCAAAAGAAACAGTGCCAATAACAGTTGCAGAGCAGGAACAAAACCAACTACTAGCTAAGGAGGAGGGTGAACAGAGGCAGGATCGGGAGCTTTCTTAGCAGATTGAGCACTTAATTGAAGTTATAGACATGGAGATGGAACAATATCCGTAGAATGAAGATGTTAACCTGATTTTGAGCACACTGCAGGTCACTGCTCAGTCTCCACAACCTCCAACAGCAGAGTTAGCTCTGATCAAAGAAGGGGATGTGATCCAGGTGGATATTGGTGGACAACCACCTAGTCCACTTGGACCCCCACCACTATTTCTTTTAGTTTTTTTGTTTCCTTAATTGTAGCACAGTTTACTATTTTTGGCAATTTTTCTGGTCCTGAACTTCCAGAGCCGCTTTGAGGCGCTAAACGACATTCTTTTGGAAAATGGGAAAACATGCAACCTTATCTAATATTTGCAATCGAAATTTTTAGTTCTCAGATAGATATTTCTAAGGAGGTATTGCGTGTGTCAACCAGAGATCGTATGCCAAAGTTACGACCCATGGAAGTTGATGTACAAATTTACCCAAACTGGGCCCATAGTTTTGGCACTTCATCTCCTAGGGTTAGGATTTTGGATGTTTAAGGTTTTCCATTGTTTCTCAACAATAAAGAGACATTTGAGCCTCATTGTAACACAGTTTAGAGGCATGTAGCCACCACATCTCTTCTCAGAGATAAGATACCATCACCCGAGCTAGTTTATTTCCATTCTATATGTAAGCATATTTCAATTATTTGATATTAATGGAATGAAGTTTTATTTCTACTTCATCTCTATGTTTATGTTTATATTTGTATTTTGTTGCATTCCTAAATGAGTCTGGATCAGTGGTATCAGAGCAGTCTTCTCTTTCTCTGTTTTTCTTTGCATGTCCCCAACGAGGTCAAGGTATAAGGATTTAGGGATTGAATTGGTTGAACCTTTGTAAGACCAGCCTCGTAAACCCAGACAGCCTCCCATGATGGAAGAAAATAAATACGAGGGAGTAGGAGATCCCTTCAAAATATTACTCAAAGAAGCCCTCGAGCGATAGAGGAACACAATGATGGACAACTTTGCCCAGATCCTTCGGTGGATTCCCACAGGTGACACATCTTCATCTGGCAGCTACTTTGGAGGCACCATGCCCTTCAAGGTACAAGTCAATGTTGATATTCCCATGTTTGAAGGCCAAATAGATACAAATGTCATAGATAGATGGTTAAAACTATTGGAAGGGTACTTTTCCGGTCATGATTTTTCTGATAGGGAAAATATTACATTTTCACTCCTCAAAGTTGCCCTCCATGTCAAAGACTTGTGGGAAACCTACTATGAGAAGAAGGATAAGAGGGAACCCTCACTGTTTTCAGCCACATCCACTTGGAACTCTTTCTAAGACGCTATCAAGGAGCAGTATTACCATGTCGAGAGCTATGAAGATAAGTACATAAAGTGGACCACACTATGATAGGGAAGGGACCAAGACGTGTTGAAGTTCACAAATATTTTTCATACCCTTCACACAAAGTTAGGTATCAATGATTCTGAGTATAATGTGGAACTCAAGTACCGCGATTGTCTGCACAAATACATCCAAGGTGAGATGGAGTTCCTAGACATCTCCTCGCTTTGCGTCACCTACCGATACGCTGTCAAGATCAAGCAGAAGTTTAAGTAGAAGAAGAGAGACTTTGGATCTACGAATCTGAAGCAAGGGAAAGGCACCCCCAAACCGTAGAACAAAGTGCAAAGCCAAGGTGGGGTAACCCAGGATAACTCGTCGAAGCTGCAAGCAAAGAACAACACCATGAAGACAAAGAAGGACACAAGAAAGTGGTGTGAGTTCCATAAGAGCCCCACTCACAACACAAGTGAGTGTTGAGCCAAAAGTCACTGGTGGCTAAGCTCAAGGCTTCAAAATCAGATGTATGTTCTGTCTCCGAGTCAAAACCTAGCAAGGGGAATGATAAATGGAAGAATATTATTGATGCGGAGCCCAGTGCCACTATTTCCACCACCAATATCTAGAAGATTGAGCCTAAATATCTAAAGGAGGGGGGGTGTCTCTTATACTCACAAATGTGGGTGAAGGGTTTGTCTTTGCAATTTCAGTAGAGTTCGTGAAGTGGTTGGGCCTACCGAAGACACCAAACCCGCAGTCATATACCTTCAAGTGGCTTCACCAAGGACGAGATCTTTGCATCAGCCAATAGTGTCACCTTCCCTACAGCATCAAGCCCTTCCCATATGAGATATTATGGGATGTTACTCCTCTTCAA
The DNA here is from genome assembly GCA_000404065.3 of Pinus taeda. Taxonomy (NCBI): domain Eukaryota; kingdom Viridiplantae; phylum Streptophyta; class Pinopsida; order Pinales; family Pinaceae; genus Pinus; species Pinus taeda. Next base: position 59,448 of record APFE031681763.1, on the reverse strand, counting down.
GTTTGTGATGTATTATTAGGCCAACCATACTTGTGGAAGCATCATGTTGTATATGAGTCAAGGTCTCGCACTATTATTATTTATTTGGGTAATAATTTATACAGGATACTGGAGGTAACCCTGCCTACCACCATCTCTTTGATCTCTGCTAAGAAATGCAGTAAGACCATCTCTAGACTAGGATTTTTTTTTTCTTTCTGATTCGATCTCAAAGTAAGAGGAATATCATGGCCACATCCATGGCCCTCGGGAAGGGTTCCTCCACACAACAGAAGCAGATGGATAAGGTCGTGGAATAATACAGGGACATCTTCTCCTCCCCCACAGGGGTACCCTTGCACTATCAGGTCAAGCATTTGATCGATCTGACTCCTGGAGCACCTCTACCCAACAGATCAAAATATCATCGCTCCATTCTATAAAATAAAGAGATCAAGCGAAAAATCTAGGAGTTGTTGCAGAAAGGGCACATCCAACAAAGTTCCTCAACTTGTGGGAGCCTGATTGTACTTGTACAGAAGAAGGATGGGACCTAGAGGCTTTGCATTGATTATCAGGCACTAAAAAAAATCATTGTCAAGAATAGGTATCCAACCCCACAGATTGAGACCTTATGGACCAACTCAAGGGGGCCAGGTATTTAAGCAAGATCGATCTAAAGTATGGCTATTGCCAGGTTCCAATATAATCGACAGATGTATAGAAGACCGTCTTCAAATCCAAGGAAGGCATTTTTGAATGGTTGGTTATGCCCTTCGGGTTGAAAAATGTCCCTACTACTTTTATGAGGCTAATGGATGACATATTTTGACCTTTCACCAACTCATTCATGGTTATTTATCTAGAAGACATCCTCATATTCAAGAAGAGTAGGGAAGAACACTTGCAACAAATTTGCCAGGTCCTTCAAACCCTGCAGCAACACAAATTGTGTGCCAACTTGGAGAAATGCACCTTTGGAATGAGCCAGGTCTAATATCTAGGTTACATCATAGATGACCGAGGCATGCATGTGGATCTGACTAAGATCCAAGTCATTCGATATTGGCCAGCCCTGAACACTCTAACAGAGCTTCACAACTTTTTGGAACTTGCAAATTTGTATTGGAGGTTCGCGTTGGGATTCTCCCCTATTACTTAGCCTTTCAGTCAGATTACCAAGGGAAGATCAAAATCAAAGTTTTCCTAGTCTGAGTCCCAACAAAAGTTTTTTATTGAGTTGAAACATTGCCTCTACTCAGCACCAGTACTCACATTTCTAGACCTGCAGCAGCCATTTGAAATTGAGACAGACGCCTCAAACTATGCTATTGGTGCAGTCCTTACTTAGCACAGGCATCCAGTGGCCTATCATAGTGAGAAACTTTCTAATACAATTCGGAAGTAGCCCATATATGATAAAGAGATGTATTCCATCACGTAGGCTTGCCAACAATGGAAGCATTACATTCTGGGGAAGGAAACGGTCATCCATACCAATCACCGAACTCTTCAATTTATACAAACACAAGGGAAGTTGTAGAATGATCACCATCATAGGTGGTCTACATATCTGCAAAAATATCACTTGAACATTAAATGCAAAAAGGGCAGCACCAATCATGTTGTAGATTGCCTCAGTCGCCCCCCAGTTGCAACACTAACTACTGTTCTCAACTCTTATGGCCACGAGACCTCTGGATGGTCGCAACTATACAAAAATGATCCAAAGTTTGCATCCACATACCAGATGCTAGTAGATGGCAAGCAAGTTCTTGATTTCCACCTCCAGGACGCATTATTATGCTACTTGGGCCACCCTTGTATTCCTTCAAGTGAGCATGCCATGTTGATTTGGGAGGCACACTCCAATCGGGTTGCAAGACACTTTGGAGTGGAGAAAATTGTGGTCGTACTACAAAAGTAATTTTATTGGCCAAAACTCTGACAAGATGTTGGGAAATATATCAAATCTTGCACTGTCTGCGTCATCGCCAAGCCAAACATCAAGAAGAAAGGCCTGTACACTCTTCTGTATACTCCCAGCCATCCTTGGGAATCCATCTCCATGGACTATGTATCTGGACTCCCTTCTACCAAGCATGGTAACCACTGTGTATTTGTCGTCATGGATAAATTTTATAAGATGGCTATACTGGCAGCCTGCAAGAAGAGTATCACAGCAAAGGACACTACAAAACTCTGCTTTGAACAAGTGTGGGTGAATTTTGGTATCCTACAGACCATTATATTAGATAGAGATATTAGGTTCCTAAGCATATTCTAGTCAAGCCTCTAGACACTATTAGACACCAAGCTCACCAAGTTAGTTGCATTTCATCCCCATATCGATGGCTAGATAGAGGTCGTCAATAGGATGATAGTGCACATACTCTGCATGTACAACTCCAAGCATCCACGAACCTAGGATGAGAACCTTCCCTATGTGCAATACAGTTATAACAAAGCTCTCCATAGCTCAATTGATCGCAGTCTCTTTCAAGTGGGTCTAGGATTTCAACCATTGTGTCTGATTGATGTTTCCATGCCTCCTTCGACTACACAAACATAATCCACACATGTACTATTTGAGGTTGATAAAACAACCAGATTTATTGAACACATCTAGCACATTTGCCAATAGGTTCACGACATATTGGAGAAGTCCAATGCCAAGTACAAGCAACGACATGATCAACATCGGGTTCCACACAAGTTTCAGGTGGGCAACAAAGTTTGGTTGCATTTGCATAAACAATACCTTACTGGATCGCATCGGAAGCTCAAAACACTCTGATATGGGTCTTACACAATTACCAAAGTTGTGGGACCGCCTTCGACCATACTTTCCACCAATATTGGACACATCATACATTACAAAACAACTCACATCAACAGGTTTAAACCTAGACTGGATGGAACAGGACACAACTGATCGTATCCTGGACACACAAATTAAGAACACTTGCCAACAGAAGATCCAACTGTGTCAGGTTGTCAAAGCTATCCAACTCCGACACCAAGGCAAATGGCTCACTAGAGGCCAAGTTCAGTAGAAGTTTCCCCATCTCATGGAGACACTCAAAGAAATGGGGGCCATTGCTTCCTAAGGGGGGAGGAATGATCCAGGTGGATATTGGTGGTAAACCACCTATTGCACTTGGACCCTCACCACTACTTATTTTAGTTTTTCAGTTTCCTTAATTGTAGCATAGTTTACTATTTTTGGCAGTTTTTCAGGTCTTGAACTTCCGAAGTCATTTTGAGGCCCTAAACGACGTTTTTTTGGAAAATAGGAAAATATGATTTTTTTAATTGATGTCTACAACCAAATTTGTAGTCCTCAGATAGATCTTTCTAATGAGATATTTTGCGCATCAAATGGAGATCGTATGCCAAAGTTCCGACCTTGGGAAGTTGATGTACCAATTTACCCAAATGGGGCCCATAATTTTGGCACTTCATCTCCTAGGGTTACGTTTTTCGATGTTTAGGATTTTCCATTGTTTATCAATAATAAATAGGCCCTCAAGCCTCATTATAACACATTTCAAAGGCATGTAGCCACCACATCTCTTCTCAGAAATAAGCTACCATCACTCGAGCTAGTTTATTTCCATTTTGTATGTAAGCATATTTCAGTCTTTGATATTAATGAAACGAAGTTTTATTTCTGCTTCATATCTATGTTTACGTTTGTATTCTCTTGTGTTCCTGCATAAATCTAGATCAGGATACCGTTCCTCTCGATGATGATCCAATAATGGACATGTACAATATGTCATTTGACGAGTTCCAACAAAGGATTGTACAAGCACAGAAGAAAAATTTATGGATGATCATGCAACACCTGCATTCACTAGAGAAAGGGTGATAGTGGTGGACACCAAGAAGAATCCAAATTCCATTGTTGAATCTAATGTGGCCTTTGCAGGTGCAACAAGATCAAACATTCATTATTTAAAGGCCGAGAATGAGCAATTGGCACAGAACTTACAGGTTGTTAGGCAAGAGGCAGAACAGATCTGTGCAGCAACACAGAACACAGTTTCCACGCATGTATACTTGGAGGAGATGAGAGCAATGATTCTTTTTGAAGTGTCAACACTTGGAGAAACCATGCAGAACCTCTACGAGGAGTTGTGACCATACATAAAGCAGTTGTCTATTTGCATGGCCTATGGCAATAGAGCAAATATTTTGTTAAAACTCTCAAGAACGTGAAAGCCGCCATTACTTATGTGCAATAATGGACAATGTGATACAAAGGGGCATCACTTGACTTGGGGAATAAAATGAAGCCACAGGCAAAGTTGGAGAGAGTGAGAGTTCGAATCTTGATTCAGAACAACAAGCAGCTCGCCTCATTTATTGGTAACATCCAGGCCTCTTATGTACGGTTATACAGTGGTTTGAATGTCTTTGTGAAAGCACACAAGATCCCATCAGTTGGCTTGCTCACCAAAGCCAAACCTAGGAAGTAGGTTCAGTAAGAGATCGAAGAGTACTTTGATCAGCTAAGACATATTGCCACCAAGGAAGATTTGGAGTTGAACAAACAAAACACGCAGAAATACATCGATGGTCCTGTCCAAGTTAGAAGAATGTTGCGCATGCTTTAGGGGGAAGTTGAAACTAGTTCCAAGTCATTATACCTAGGTGCTATGGAGGCTAGAGTTCACTTCCAGCCATACACCATCATGTAGTTTGGGGATGTCACTATATAGTACCGATCTTTGCACCAATATGTGATTGAGAAGTATCAAGTGGAAGTTGTTGAGCTAGAGTTTCCCCAAACTCAAGCATCATATTATTTTGTCTTGTTAGGCTGTCAAGTTGCCTCTACCCTATTTTGTCTTATATGGGTATGAGTGTAAAATGTAATATTATTTGTAAATTTAAATTCCAAGTCTCAACATTAGAATGTGAAGAATCATGATGTAATGTAATGATTCATTTTGTAAAGAAGTTTAGAGTCATGAGGGGAGTCCAAGGGTCACAAAGGGGAATGTGAAGAGTCACTCCCTTTGTTATAAATATATCATCACAACCCATGTAAAGAGCTTTTTGGGGCCAATCTTTTGGCTAGGCTTAGGCTTAGAAGGAGCTTAGGAGTTTTGTGAGAGCCTTGGCTTCTCCGTAGCATAGAGCGAGTATACTTCTTTGGAGGAGCAGGTGTCCTTGACTTTAATGTTCCACTATTGGGGCTAGTAATCCATCCATGGTGTATGTATGAATGGAACTTTCACTTATAATAAAACTCAAAGTTGGAACGCTTTCATGCATATGTTGTGAATACAGTAGGACTATTCTTGTTGTATTTGCAATGCGTGTTATTTAACTTATGCTTATGTTTATGAACTATTTCATTTGCATTTATATGAATCTTATTGAATGCATGTTGTTGTATTAATTTGTCACTCTTAACTTGTGGACTATTCTGCATATTATCTTGTGATGTCATTATGCTCATGTGTTCCTTTCAGGTTGTGTACTATTACAGGCTTCCAAGGGGCACACTTCCTTTTTGCTTCATGTGTTGGAACCTTCATGCATCGCACTTGACTTTCTGTAGGGTCACACACTTACTCTCACCAAAGTTACCGTACTTCACTCTACGCGTTTTTGCAATCAAGGCATAGCATTACCACCTACTGGGACTACTAGTTTAAATGTTGTGAGGTCTAGTTGGGACTTCATATCAAGGAGATCCCAATAATTTTGGTGGATCCAGCACCGTCAACATTTCTAGTGCTAGAAGGAGGGTCAGATGATAAGCTAAGCCTTGAAGTTTGTTTTGAATGTCTGCACTTCGTTAATGACTTCTACCCAATTCATAACCCCGACATGTTTTTCTAGACAAACAAATTTGAAAGTGTCGACTAGAATTATTGATGACTTGTCAAATTTGAAATTCAATGGCGAGGGTTAAACAACCTTATTTGAGCACACCGCTCACTTTCTTGATTTCTTCACGAAACACAACATCCACTGTGAGGATGTTGGATATAGGTTTTTTACTCTCACATTCGAAGGGCACATACCGGAATGGTGTAACACATTGCCTAATGACTCCATACACTCTTTTGAACACCTTGTCACATAGTTTTTTTGTGATTTTGATATGTATGATTGTAAAACTCTATGCAAGAAAATTTTGAATTTGTGAAAAGCACCTGATAAATCTGTTCAGGATTTTCACGGTCATTTCATTAATTTTTTCTTTGAATTTCCAGAAGATGATGTTGATTAGCCTTTCTTGGAAGACAGATTCCTATATCTTGTTCACATTTCATAAAATATGCATGAGCTTGAATCTTTCAAGCCTCTCCAAACATACCTCGATATTAGAGCTTATAAATATGTGACGGATGAGGTTGTTGTTCCAAGTGACCCTCCATCCCCTTCTCATCAAACAGCTCCAGTTCCGTTGGTTGAGGTGAGAGAATTTGAGAATTCATCGTTGATCTACCACCATATTCTCCCACCCCACATACTCATAATTTTAGCACAGGTTTCGAATGTGAATTTGATGGTTACGATGAAGTGTTATCTCCTCATCCTCCATCCCTTGGTTCCTTTGATCCTCTGGATTATGAGTTTTCATGTTCACCTGTTTTAAATCATTCTTTTGGTGTTCATGAGGATCAATTTTTGGATGGAGTTAGTGTTGAGAAACCAACTTGCAATATCATTTACGATGATTATGTGTGGAAGCCCATAGCTAAACAAGAATCTGTAATGAAGGATTATTCTTCTCCTTCCGCACCTCTCCCTCATTACCCTAACATCTTCCATGATCCTATTATCCCTGTTAAATCTCATGAAGAATCATTTTTTATCATTCTCAAAACACATGGAATGTCATTTCTCATCCGAATGCGAAGAGGAAAAATCTATTTTTCCTGATCTTTCTAATCTCTCGTCTTATATTTCTAAAAATATAGAGGGTGAAATTTCTCATTTTCCATCATCCCCTCTTTATGATTTTTCAAATCATGAGGATGCCTCTGTTTGAAATCTTGAACTTTGTAATCGTGGTTGTCGTGATTTCTTCATTGATTCATTTGATCATGATTCTGATTTTTCCACTATCGATCTTTCTAAGCCACCTATCTTCGATGATCCATCTTCTGGTGAATTAGAACTTCCCCAAGCTGTCGAGGCACTTCGCCTGAGCTGATTGTTATGACAAGTTCTCATACTCTTGAGGTCACTTCCACTTCCAATCAAAATAGTGTTGAACCTTTCAAGGCTCCTCATCACTATGTCGCATATAATGAAAATCAATATGTTTTACAATTTTCGCATCCTCCACCTATACCACACGATCCTATTGCTCAATCATTGGAGGAGTCATATGTGGCAAGCATGGTTGTAAAACGAAAATTTTCTTCTTTCTTTATGTTCGCCCATTTGCGCAGCTCGAAAGTTTGTTCTTACATGTCTTCAAGTCCTAGTGTGTCCAAACACCACAATGCACCCATAAAATGTCTTGCATGTGCTTTTTGTTCTTACTTTTCTACATGTGATTCCAAACTTCTAACATTTTGGTTTGCATTGTCCTATTTTTTTTTGTTTCTTCTTATGCTTGTATATCTTTTTTTACATGCATTCCCTCACGTACATAGGCAAACCAATGCATCGGTGGCTTCATTGGAAGCATCATTTCACGTGAGTCTAGCCTATGCTCTGATTAGGTTAGGAGTAGGCGTACTTGTTCTTTTCTTAGTTGTTTTCTTTGAATTCCTTTGCTTTAGTTTACTTTCCTCTCCACATTTTTCTTCTGTTTGTTTCTTTCAGTCATAAGGTAGCTTCCGCATGAGACCATGTTTGGCTTCTCAAGCAAGCAAGGTGAAGTCCAAGAGGAAGTTATACTGCTATCAATGCTTGGTTAACATTTTATTCCATCTATTTACATGAATATTTCATTTATTTTAGTCAATGATACTCTAGTGGAAAATGCGCTCCTATCAAAGAAAGTCACGATGCTTTCACTTTTAACTAGTACCGCATACCCTAATCGGTCTTCTATTTTCGGTTAATCCTTGTCAAATAAGTCGAGTAGAGTAAGGAGGGGAGGAAAACCTTAACAAGTATGTCAGAGGTGTATATAAATATTCTTCTATGAAGGGATAACCTCTTCTGATCTCAATAAGTCGGGATCCCTCTTCTGCCCCTATGAAATAAATAAGTGCCTATGCGCAGTTCTTTGAACAAATAAAAATGAAATAATGAAATAAAGGGAAAAAGAAGAGAAAGGCTTCCTATGCAGAGAGGTGAAGCAAGCAACTTCGTCGAGGTACTATCCAAGCTCGTTGGCAGTGGAGAAATGTTTTTGTTACTGAGGTGACTCCATTGGGGTAGTGTCCAGGCCTGCTGGCAGCGAAGCAACACCAGAGTTGAAAACTAAGACTTTGCCATTTTCTTTTACTTGTGCATTTATATACTCCTCATCCCCAATAGAAACAACTCAGTCTGACATAGCTTGTTATGTGTGTTGCGGATGAAGAGAATGGTAAGGACTATCTCTTTAACTCAAGCTAAGTGAAGGAGTTATGACAATCAATGAACTAAACAATACTTTCGAAAGAGTTAGACCTATTTTTCATGAGACAAGATTTATACAGAGAGCTAGAGTTCTACCAGTGTATCACCAAGTGTTGTAGCGACTACAACCACCCTCCAAAAATTTTCATGTGCTTTGATTTTGGATCCTTCCCTCCAATCTACAGGGACTTATCTTGCACTGATTCAGGTATTCATGTTTTAGATGTGACTTATATTTTTCATTTGTTCTTTGTTTGCTCATTTTAAACTTATATGATCTTTCTAAGTCACAAGCTAACCTCCTGAATTGGTCTTACAGTGGTTCTGGGCTTGCCTCCAGATGCACAATCCTTGAGGGCAAGTAGCCTTGATGATTTTAATTGCATAGTTCAAACTGGCAGCAAACCTTGAGCTCAGAAATTGTGTATTCATGGAAGGAAGCTCAACATTGAGCCTAGAAACTGCACTATACCCCATTGAGTTCAAAGACTGCGTAGTGCATTGAGTCGGAAAGTTTCCCAGTTCCCCAGACTTGTGCAATCTTTCCTAGGAGCATGTACGGAAAGTTTCCCCGAAAAAAGAAAAAAAACTAAAATTAAAAAAACATCCCTAAAAAATAGGGATCCACTATTAGTATCCCAAAGGAGGCACACTCGCTATATTTAGGAACTTCTACCAAGTGTTGCATTTTCCTTGATTTTAGGCATGCGTGTCATAAACCCTAATTCACTCAAATCTATTTAATAAATGTCTCTAAAGCTCATTTGCACATTTAATCTTGGAGCTCTAAAATTCCTAAGGAGATCAAGGAACCTTCGGTGCAGTCATCGTCGCTTTGTTGGGTGAGTTTCACTTTTATCATCTTTTGCCATTTTTTGTCATTTCACTTGTGTGGGCATTGTTTTGCTTATTTCTCTTCATGGTTGATGGTATTTCAATTTATTTTAGCTTGTAGAAGTGTATTTATAAGTTTTCATTTGCCTTTCACAATGTTGGATCAGTTTTCTTTTTTTTGCACCAACGATTTCTCCTCACATACTTAATTTTCCTTTTGTTTGTTGAGTTTCTGCACTTGATTCACATTGATTCATTCATACTTGTCATTTTTGCACTTAAACTCACATCATCACTTAGTTATTCTTGTTTTCCACACTTCCACAAGGCAGATCTACACTTTCTTTGGCCAGACTTTGCCTTGCCCAGTTGGGCATTGCACAATCCTAAAGCTCAAGTTAAGAGATTGGCCTCTAGAACTATGTGATGTACAGGCTGGCCCAACTACGAATTGCACAGTTCCAGGGCTCATCCTGTTATCTTGGCCACTGAGACTACACAACATGCAGTCTCTCCCTATCTTTGTCGAGGTTGAACTATGCATTACGCAGTCTCAAACCTAAGGTTGCACCGTGGGTTGTTGGGATTGTGCATTACACAGTTCCCACATCCAGTCTCCCTTGCTTTTTGATGAAAATTGTGCAATCCCTCTCACCAATTCCCCATTTTGCTGCTTAATCATGCTTTGAGGTTAGATTTGAAAAATGCTAATGTTTGTTTGACATGAGTGTCCTTTTTTTCCCATGGGAACCACACTTATGAAGCACTTCTCTCCAACAATCATTGCCACCATGGCACCAAAGAAAGCTGCTTCAAAAGAGACCATTAAAAGTAGTATTGGGAAAGCAGTTGAGAAAACACCAGTAAACTTTCCAATTTATGTGGACACTCAACTATTTATTGAAAAGGAGTCAACACTAACATGGCAGCAAGTTAATGAAGTTATTTCAGCAAAGAGCCTTGAGGAATATCTAGAGGACTAGTATTTTTATCTCAGTATCCAGCAGTCAAGACTACACAGGTTTGCATGCAGATATCCAGCTTTCCCATGTGTAGACGTCATCAGGTGGATTGTTTCACACATTGATTAGAAGACCATGACATTGAGCAATGCCAATGGACAAAATCTTGCTACCTTTCTGCCATAATATTATCAGCGCATGTATCATTTTCTTGAGCCAGTGAAGCTCATGGACTCATTTTTCTATGACACCAACAGCTATGTGAACACAAGAGATATTGTTAAAGGTTGGGTGAAAGAGCCATCGAAGTTTCGATAGACACCCACCCATTCATACAAGACAAATTCTCTCAAGAAAGCCTATGAGCTCTTGGTTATCTTAGCTTGAAGGATCCATGGTTAGCAGAGCATGGAGACCTTTCCTAAAAGGTGAGCAACCTTATTGAAATAGGTTGTCAACGAGGGGAAGTCATTGAACTAGTCAAATTTGTTGGCTAGATGGTTGACAGCCCTTGTAGCATAGGCCCAGAATCCTCCCAAGGGTGAGCAAGCAAGGTTTTATATGTATGAATATTTACTGGATGCAATCTGTGCACAACATTAGTTTCTTGGCATGAACTAGACATGGACACCACAAGAAAATAACATGCATATCTATTGCAAACTACACATATTTCAGTTATCGAGGAGTAATGGAACAACTAACTAACCATTTCATCATCCCTCTTTACAAGCTCATCTTTGAAGAAGAACTGCCTTTCATGTCACGAGGAGCTATGGAGGCAATAACAGAGATCGCAGATTGGTTTGCCTCAGTAGGTGGCACCTTCCTTAAAGTGTTCGGCGAACAGAAGCCACTGCATGTGTTTGCCAAGGTATGCCATCGACAAGCTTGTCATGAAAGAAGTGTCATGTCATCTCGCCACATGGTTTTCCAGCCATGGCCCACTCTTCCTTTGCAAATTGGATTATACAAGATAAAGAACTTGAAATTTGCGAATACCAAGGGAAAGGAGATAGTGAAGTTTTCCTTTGGTACTCAAGACTCTAATCCATATGATCCTCATTTTATTTCCAAAGACCGTTGTGCAAGAACTCACTTTTAATGGCTCAGCGGGGCATTTCATTGGGCAAAGGAGGACCCGTGGAGTAATTTCTATAATGCCTCCAAACCCCACAAGTCTTTCAGTATAGCAAGAACTTCACAGGCTACTTCACAAAAGGGGGAAACTCCAGAAGGAACAGCAGCAGAAGGTAGAAATCCCATGTAGGATAAGGGAAAGAGAAATATTGTCAAAATTCCAAGAGGAGAACAAGGTTGCAAGATGAAAATGGATCTAATTCTTATGAAAGTAGCTTTAGAAGCAGAAGTGAAGAGGAAGTAGAGGATACAAAGAGCAGAGTAGAGGAAGAGAGAAAAGTAGAGAATGCAGGAAGTAGAACTGATATTGAAGTTGTTGGGTTGTGTTATATTCTTTCCACGACTAACCCACACATGGGGGTTTATAGGGGTGGCAACCCTCCTGCACAGGGTTGCCCCGAGAAAAAAAATTTTGACCCTATATTAGGTGAGTGGACCTACCTATGGTTTTGTGCATGGATTTCACACATGGTTTTGGGCGCGATGGTTTTTCAGTCCATGGTATTTTGTAGATCCGGTCAAGGGAACTACGATTATGTTAATCCAGGGTTAATGGATTGGGGTTTATGGATGCTTCAGCGTGTATATATATGTATTGTAACATTGAAAGGAACATAATGAAAAATCAATCTGGTAGTCCCAGTTTTGGGATCCAAGGGAAAATCTCTATGTATATTTGTTTTATGTGTTATGCTCTCGCCATTGTTTATTTTCTGTTTTTATAATTTGTATGCATGTAATTTATGTACAAGGTCAAAAGTCAAAGAGGAGAATAAATCTGCAACATGAAAATGGATCTAATTCTTATGAAAGTAGCTTTAGCAACAGAAGAGAAGAGGAAACAGAGGATACAGAGAGTAGAGAAGAGGAAAAGAGAAAAGTAGAGAATGCAAGAAGCAGAACTGATATTGAAGTAAGCAAAAAAATAACTAAAGGAAGAACATGAGATGAGGAGGAAAGAACAAGAAGAGAAGCATAAGCAAGAAGAAGAAAAAGGCAAGGCACCATAGCAAAAGAAACAACGCCAATACAGGTTGAAGAGCATGAATAAAACCAACCATTAGATGAGGAAGTGGGTGAACAGATGCAAGATCGAGAGCTTGCTCAGCAGATTGAGCACTTGATTGAAGTTACAAACATGGAGACGGAATAGGAGCCACATAATGAGGATGTTGACCTAATTTCAAGCGCACCGCACGTCACCTCTCAGTCTCCACCACCTTTAGCAGTAGAGTTAGCTCTATTGGCATTATGATGCATGTGTTGTCCTTGATGGAAACTCACTTGTAACAAAACAAGTATATGGTAACTGGATGAATTCACAGGTCATTTCAGAGGTGACAGAGTGATGGAACAGAATAATAGTGATGGGACAAAGGTTTACATATCATAATAAAAAGTTTGATAAAGGTGAATATTTCAAGATCTATATGCGGGTTCGTCAAGACTAGGTCGCGTATACACACAAGTTTGTTGAAGAAAAGTCACGTACAGTTTCTACACCATGGTATTCTAAATACCAGGGGTCTTTACCATGGTATTGGCCCATAGTAATGAGCATGAGAATAGATATTGATCCCGTCAAAGAATACCATTGGCATAACTAAGGGTTTGACCCACGGTATTGGCTAAGGCTCTAACTATATGAGGTGAAGAATAAAGTGATAAGTGTGCATGTGAAAGGGTTTTAGATGAATACTTCAATCTGAAGTATATTTGCGTTATAAGGGCCATAGTTGACATATAGATCTGAAATAATTATGCATCGATGGATACAATGATGGATCAGGATCATGAGACTTAAAATGACTTTCCATTATATGATTTGCTCATGGATTGACTAGATCTAAGTATTGATGCATGTTTTTATCTCTGAATATTATGATCTGGGTCTTTCTGAAGTTCTGAAGAGCTGCGCAATTTTAGGTCAAAATTTGCAGATCTGTACGTAGGTTGGTCTCAGTGAAGTCACGTATACACGTGGGTTCGTCTCTTCAAATTCGCGTACATAAAGGAAACCTAAAATTTGCAAATATGTACACAGGTTGGTCTTGGTGAAGTCGTATTTACACGTGGGTTTATTTCTTCAAAGTCGCGTACATAAAGGAAGGGTTTCTATTCATAAATGGTTGAACAACCTTATCAGTGTTGTATATTTGTTGACTGTCAATGATGTCCTCATGTTGATATGGGTTGAGTGATAATGTCTGAAGTAGAACTGATTGAATGATGAATTTTAATTTGGTTATATGTTTGTTGGTTGGAAATATTATTGATGTTGCTAATTGTATGAGGGTTCTGTAAGCTAACAAAATATTTCAAAATAACTCTAGACAAATCTATGTATGATTCAAAATTACAATTTTTTATTCTATTGAGATCTGTACGCAGGTTTCTCTATAGAAAAGTGTGTATACACGCAGGTTGCCTTAAGTGAAGTGGCATATACATGTTGGCATATGAATGATCAGGGTTGCAATTGATTATGTGTGTTGATGCAGTGTTCTGAGTTCAGTTATGTGTTCTGCTTATAGTGATTTCACTGTTTTGTTTGAATTAAGTTGGTGTTTGCTTTAGTTGATCTACAAGTTGCGATGTATTAAAGCAGGTTGATCTAGTGTGAAAATTTATGAAATGTGGTCCATGGGTGTTGTCGAGTCTTGGAGTCTTCAGTGAGAAAGTCGAAGCTTCCTGCCAGTAGTGTTGGTAATTAGATTAGGGCGTTGGAGCTCCATTCCAGTAGGATCTGGAGAACGAGTGAAGGTTGTAGCCTTCATCAGGTGGGTGCTTTCATACTAGCATGAGTCTGCACCAGTACAAGAATGTAAGAATTTTTTTGTATTAATAAGTTTGAAGACTGAGATGGCAACTGCGGTGGTTTTCTCCCACATTGGGTTTCCACCTGAAATCCTGGAGTTCATGTGTGTTTCTTATGTGTGATACTTTATTCTATTCTTACTACACTTGCTTATTGCTTATCAAATGCCTGATAAATTTCTTACATTATGGTTTAATTTTAACAGATAAAGAATTAGTTGTTTTACAAGTCTACTAAGCATACACTAGTTTCTTTTACAATAGTCACGTACATCTGCGAGTTGGGTTCAGTAAATTCGTGTATATATTTCAGAAAAGAAAATTATTATTGTGAGTTTTTAAAATATAGATTCAATCCCCCCCCCTGCGTCCTCTCTCGGTATTTTTCCCAAACAATTGGTATCAGAGGAAGTCCTTCAAAAGAAGCTTGATCGCTTGAAGGAAGATCTCCAAAGATGAGTAATCAAGATGGAATGACATCTATCAGACCACCACTCTTGAATGGAAATAATTTAATATATTGGAAGACAAGAACCAGATCCTATCTTTAGTCCCTTGGAGTATATGTTTGCGCACTTGCGGAAGGAGGTTACCAATATCCAGCTACAGTTCCCACAGATGCAGCAGAAAAGGAGACGTATGAAACCAATGCCAAAGTTGTCAATGCATTATTGGGAAGTCTAAAACAATCAAATTTGTCAAAGCTATGCAGTTAAACAAAATAAAAGAAATATGGGACAGAATCATTCAAAGCTTTGAAAGTGATGTTGTTGTAACATTATCTGGTTTTGATAAGTTAGTATATTAGTCAAAAATAATTTTAAAATGTTAAGTTAGGATATGGATGCAAATGAAAAAAAAAAATTAAAATGTTAGGCCAATTTAATGTTTTATAGGCATTAATATCAATAAAATTTTAGGTGTTAGCTTCCCTAAATGAAGAAGGCAAAAGGAAAATAAAATGCTAGGGAAGCAAAAAGAAAAGGAAGGCTTCATTTCATGTTTTTATAAATGCACACGCTGCTAATCAAAATGCGCCACAAGTCAATTATCAAATAATATTTCATGTGCAGAAGAAAAGGCAGAGGAGTAAAGGTTTCCTCTAAGGTTATATATGAATTAATTGGTATTAATCTTATTCCTAAGTTTTAAATCCCAACATTACCCCTCTGCTCACGTTACCCTCCACCCACTTATTCCTAATTTCATTACACCCATCATACATTACAAATAATCCCTTTATGTGGTATATTAATCTCCATCGGCCCCACTGGGTGTCCCGTCACGTCACGAGTTAACCCTCTGCCACTTCTCACTCCATCTCCACCCATCTCCCAAGATCTGACGGCTCGCATACAATTTCGCCCCCCCCTCACCATATGAACTTTACTGTCGGGGGGGGGCGGCAGGGGGGGTTCTAAAATGGGCAGTAAACGAAAATACACTCGCCACTATGTGTTAGCTTCACAAAGTTTCGGACCCCCCTCGGGTGAAACCACTAACCGCTTCCCCCCCCGAAAAGTTGTTTTCCTTGCTCCCGATACGGCTATCCTACCCGTTGTGCTCCCACCACTTATCTTCCACCATGTAATTCGTCTGTTAACTCCATCAAATCACATTCATTCCCTCCAGAATTAACCCATTAAACAACTAATTGCTTAGTCATTAATTCAACAAACCCGCGCTCCTTCAACGGGAAAACCAAATCTATTATATAAACCTCCTTTCCACTTGTAAACAGGTTACCGAGTTCATGTATTGTTACTATTAAATGATTTGTTACAGGTTTGCTGGATTCAATCCCAACATTTTCAACTGCCAACGACACTCTCTTCTTAATCATTTCTAGACCATTACCCCTACTTTTGCCCCCAAAACCTGATTCCCTCTGCATATTCAAACTCTGAATCTAGTTTTCATTCCCATTCTTAGCCAAGATGCCTCCAAAGGACAAAGGACCAGAGGAACCTATCAATCCTCTGATATATCCTCCCATAGATCTTCATCACATTCCTTTTGCTGACAAAGACTATAAAATCCATGAGACACTCTGTGAATTCGACCTGTTTGAGATGTATTTTTGGCTCGAGGAAAATTATATAGACAAGTTAGATGATATCCAACGATGGGAGTCTAGTTTATCCCATTACATTTTCCCTCGCAACCATAGCTCCCAAATTTTATTAGAAAGTGTCATGCATCATATTTGCCAATCCAAAGGGCCATTGTTACCCCCACAGGAGAAATTTTGTTTACTAATACTCCTCAAGCCATAGACCAGATGATGCAGGCCCCCACAGTAGAGATTTCTACCCCATTTTCCTATGAAGGACTGATTGAACTATACTAGAAATCGGACTTTACCAAGAGGGCCAAAACCTTGGAATAGTTCTTGACAGAAGATGCTTCACTGCCAAAGAAAAATCTTCCCTATCCATCCTCTATTTTCCCTGACAAATCCAAGCAGAGTATCATAGTTGTTTCCTACCTCCTTGGCTACTACTCTAATTAGTGGGTAGATGAGGCCATCATAGGATTTCTATCAATTTTCTCTGTTGATTCCAAACCCTCTATTGTATTTAACTTTAGCCAATTTTTTGCAAAGTCAATGCATCAGCAGCTTATCAAATTTCCAACTAAGGAGATATTCAAGTATGCCTTTGTGCTAGTTTACATGTTCTTATACTTTCAGGGGAACAACATTAACCTTTCCTTACAAAAGCTGGATGAAAAAGGAAACCAACAGTTAGTCATCTTTTGGACTAATCTGGCTATGAAGGAACACAAGGAGTACACATATAAACAGTTTACAGAGATGTTTGTTCATCCAGTAATCAGTGTTATGACCAGAAGAATAGAACCAAGGATCAGTGAGGAAATTAAAAGGGTGTTGCAGCTGTTAGATCAAGTTCAGATAGGGAACTGGTACCTCTATGAGAACTTCATAGAACTTTGTTGACCAATAGGGTAGATCAAGAAAACGGCAGTAGCAGCTGCAACAAGGAGCTGAGTATGCAACAGCAACCAAGACGCATACCTAGACGGAAGCTAAGCTCCCAATTGAGAATATTTGGAAGTGAGCTTGCACCTCACAAGCTACCCAAATTCCTCCCAATGAGGATTTTTGATTTGGAATACATAAGGTAGATGATCAATATGGATGAAATCCACTTTGTTGCTGCTAAGAAGAAGTCCCAATTTAAAATCAAAACACATATTATCCCTTTCATTTGCAATGGCAAGGCAGTAGGGGAAGAAGCAAATAAGCTCTTGAATGAAATGCAGTTCAGCCTTAGCTTTACATGGTCTTATGATCCATTTGGGATCATTTCTAAATTAAGAGTAGAAACCAAGTCTACTCCTTACTTTCACACATCCAGGCCAGAGATAGAGGAATACAAGAATCGACTAGAATGGGTTGAGAATACCCTACAAGAGGTAGAAAAACAACAGGTATCATCATCTATAGTGTAGACTCCTACCATGCAGGAGAAAACAGCCAACATAAGCAGAGAGGAAGAATCCCCTTTAAGGACTGATATTTTCAGTGAAGGATTTAAGATCATGTACAAAAAGAAGGCCAAGCTTAGTTCCAAACTAAGCCTCAGCAAAGATTCAGAGCAACAGACCATTATCACCACTAATGAGCCACTTGTTTCCTCATTAGTGGGTGATCAGACAACACAGTCTCCCACCGCCTCCACAACTTCACAAGAGCATAAAAAAATTATGCATACATGCACATCTACTTCTGGGGAAACAGAAAAGAGTATAATGGACATCTTCAAGGAGATAAAAGTCACGAATGAAGCCTTGAATATTAACACCTACAACTAGTTCTAGAAGCAGACTTCTGGTGCTCAAAGCAGGCTGTTGTTAGCCTTTGATTCAGAAAAAAGGAAAGATGCAAATGGCATTCCTCCAAGAACAAGTTCCCCAACCCAAGACAACATTAGAATACAAGAAGACGGCCTTTGAGTTTAATGTAAAAGATATACATCCCATTGACCAGATGGAGATGCATAAGTAGACTGGGGAAATGATATTTTCAACTATCACTAACATTGTTATGACTTTATCAAAACTACAGGTTACCTTAGGAAATGTCCAATCACAGCTGAAGATGGAGAAGGTCTCTGCGCTTGCCAAAGACACCAGAATTAAAACCCTAGAGGACTTGGTAATCAAACTAGGGTATGACCCTTCAAACATCAATGCTGCAGAGGAACTTGTGAAGAAAAAGAATTTGGGAAGCAGTTAAAACTGCCAGATGCAGAAGATCCTCTAGCTAAGGATATTGAAGAGACATAGACACAAAAGGCAGTTATGATGAAGCTCATCATAGAGCAGAGTGCATAGCTGAAGTAGATGGAGATAGAGCTGGAGAAATTGATTAAAGAAAAGGAGAAAGATACTAAAAATACTATTTTCCATTTGGAAGCACTTCCTATCATAGCCATATCTGCTACAACAAGTATAGGAGAAGCTGCAGACAAATTGGCCAATGCAGTACAAAACATGTCTCTCCAGACATAAGAGATCAAAAAGCTACGGGACCAAGTGAAACTTCTAGAGGATCATCGTTAGAAATCTGAGATTTTTCATGCAACAAAGCTTCAAAGAGCTCAAAATCAGAAATAGGCATGGAAGAATTTAGTAGATGAGTCTTCTATTGGCTCTACACTGGGACATGTTAAAGAAATCATCTAGAATAATATTATTGAAGAGATAGATGAAATTTGGCCATGTATCCAGATTATTTTTTAGCAGAAGGAACTCATCGAGAAAGCAAAGCAAACCATTGCCACCATTAATGCTCAGCTAGGAGAAATGCCTACTCCAGCCAACAAAATCATAGAGTTTCTCAATTCTAAAAATAGATATGAGCTAGATGATCTATGAGTGGATGACAGAACAAAAACCATCCTGGAGGTGAAGAGAGTTCTAACCAAGAAGAACTTAGTTGTATATCTGACAAGGAAGTGTCACACTCTAGAGGTAGCAGTCGATAGGTTTTTCACAAGGATTAATGCATTGAACCAGAAGGGTATGCCTTCACTATTTGTAATCAATAATAAATTAATGACCAAGGAAGACTACATGAAGAAGCTTCGGGACATTGCTAGGGATACAAATAAGTCCTCCAATATCAAAGGTTCTATGGTAGCCAGAGTGTTTTACGAAGCCATCAACAACATAAGTTGTATTCAACGTGAGATAAAACATATTTTCACAGTTAAACACACTTTTGCTCGGTAAACTGAGGTAGATGAAATCTACCACAAGGTAACCAAGATAGTTGTTCCAGATGAAGAAAGGTGGGAAAATTTGTGTGAATTTCAGGATTAAAGGACACGCCAGCTTCACCAGCGTAGCAATCCAATAGTGGCCACTCAGAAACTTCTCTCCTTCATAACAAGGCTAGATGTTTACATTCATTCCTTTTGATCGAATTAGTTATGTTTCTGTTAGTTCTAAGTAATAATAGAATGTCGTGTCACTCAGAGATTTATTGTAATATTTTTGTAATTTTGTTTAAATACTTCATTCTGTCAAAGTATTCAGGGTTGAACCCTTGAACCAGTCATCACACAGATTTGTACTAAGCTCGAGCATTTTTGAGATAATAAAAGATTCTAGATTTGCCTCATATGTTCTGTCTCTTAGCGATTTGTTTTCATCTTACTTTTTCATTATGTCTTCTTCATATAAATTAATTCTTTTCAGTCATCCGATTTAAAATTTAATTGAATATCAGTTTCATTTTGAATCCGCTAGGAAGTTGTAGTTTAAATAAGAGATTAATTTGTAGAACTCTGTGTTATTGTAAATTCCTCTTTGAACTTAAACTACACTAGATTTCTGTAATAGTTCAATTATATTCTTTTGATCAAGGAAACACTATTTTCTTGATTTCTGTTTGTAAATGATTAAATACTCAGTTTGAATATTAAATCAGTTATACATCTACACATTCTTCTTATCCATCCACCTAAAATCAAAATAACCATGTGTATGTAAATAACAACCTTTTATTTTACTAAGAATCTTTCTAAGTTTAAAGAACACGTTTATAAACAGTTCACTGGTCATCCAAATCATTAAAATCAACAAAACATTATAGATGTTTTGGCATAACCAATTGACCTTAGGTTATCTCAAAGGACAACATTAGATTGGCACCGTTGTCAGGGAGTGAATAATTGAAAGCTAAATTTTCCCTGGGGCAACGATTCTCCCTTTCCTTTAAGGTGAATAAAGGATAAGGATATATGTCAAAATCTTTCACCTGGTGATTCCACTGGTCAAAGATGGCTCCTTTTAAGCACACTAGATCATGTTCTACTTCTGAGATTGTTAGCCCTCTACCAAACCCAGAAAGACTTATTAGGGGAGCCTCTTCAAGGGGAAGATGTAGAACACCTTCTTCTTCTTCAGCTCTACACCCTAAAGACATCTCATCTCTAGATCCTTTTTTAGTTGTACCATCCCATCCTGATTGGACTGAACTACCTCCTAGGGTTTCTGAACTCCATTCTGGAGGGGTAGATCTTCAATCAACCTTTTTAATGCAATCACTTGAGTCATATCAAGTCCCAACCATTCCTATCAAATCACCTTCATCTAAGGAAGAATTGGGTTTACATTTACCTGGATACAAGCCTCAAGATTTTAATACTCCAACTCCTTATTCTATTCCATCAACCTCTACTAATATTGAAGACACATTTTCTGTCTATTCGAACCCTTTGTATGATAATAAGGAAGACTTTCCACCAGGAGTTCACAAGTTGGTTATTAAAGCCCCTTTCAGATCCTCAAAAAGGTCTCCTCCCTCTCCTCCACATACTAATACCCCTACGGATTCATCTTCATTTCCTAAATCTTCATCTTCAACATCATCCACTCAGTCACCCCATACTCCTCCTATTGTAATGGATTTTCGACCCATTGTGCAAGCAAGGTATGTTGCTCTAGTTCTCCCTGCAAACTTGGGAAATTTTCCTGATGGTTATCTAAAACATCTACCCATATTTAATGGAGAAACAGGTCCTTCAACAGAAGATCATGTACTAGCCTTCTTAGATTTTACTGACAATATGAACATAGAAGAGGAAAATGTTTATATGAGATTATTTGTACAATCTCTAGAAGGAAATGTTAGGATCTGGTTTAGGCAACTTAGAGCTGACTCTATCAAAACTTGGAATGAAGTCATAACCATATTTAAAAACTAATGGGGGGTAAAGAAAGATCATGTTTACTTCCTCACTAAATTTGAAGAATTGATGAGAAATCCCTGTGAACCAGTTGCTAAATTCATCTAAAGATTTAAAAAACACTATCATAAAATGCCTGTTGATTGTAAACCACTAGTAGCAGCTGCAAAGGTTAGATTTTCCAAAGCATTTGATGATGACCTTGTAGTCATGCTAAGGGAAAGGGTTTCTAATACATTATAAGACATGCAGACAAATAATATAGAGGTAGAAGCTAATAGGTCAGCTTCTGGCAAACTCAAAGCTAAAGCAGAAAAAGAAAAAGAAAACTAAAAGCTAAGGTTGATGATTCATACTCTTACAAATCTAAACTTGAAGATCAAAAAATTGATGAAATTACATCTTTGCTAAGAAACTTTTCTATTAGGATTTCTAAAATTGAAACACAACCTAGGACTATTCATCAAACTACTGTCAGACCTCAAGCTCAAACTCAATTTCAAATAGCTCCTTAAATGCAAATTCTTCAGAGACCAGGTTCTGATCAAAACATTCAACCACCTTTATTGATTGATGATCAACAGCCACGGGATACAGGCCCTTTAATAACTGGAGAAATCAATAATATTGATTCTTCATCAGTACAAATGGCAATAGTTCCTTCACCTCAGTCTTTTGAACAAGAACCAGAAGATGCTCAACTTTCAAAATACTTAGCATTCTCTGAATTTTTTATTGCAGAATTGAATAAAAGGTATGATCTAAGGCCTAGATCAAGTCCTGGTAGACCTCCAAAATCTACCACCATAATTGAACCTGCAATGAAAACCATTCAAACACAAACTCTAACACCTCATACTACAGAATCATCCACTGAAACATCTTCATCTGACAAGACTATTTCGACAATTTTTAATATTGAAAAGGAATTGGAAAGGGTCAATATTCCTATACCTTTGGCTGAACTTTCCAAAAAACCTGGTTACAAAAATCAAGTGTCTAAATGGATACAGTCTTATAGTGTAGATGCTGAGGGAGATGTTATTAGTTTGCAGGATGAAAAGCCCTTAGTTGTATTTGGCCCTAGCTCTAATATGATCGATGAAATTTTTCCACCATTTTATGTAAATTAAAAGGCTCATGACTTTCTTTTGTATAACTACATGCTAGATTTTGGAGCTTCTCATAACCTTATTCCAAAGGTAATTATGGATCAGCTTCAGTTACAAGTTACTCATTCTTATCATGACCTTTACACATTTGATTCAAAGAAAGTACCATGCCTAGGATTGATCAAAGACCTAGTTGTGACCTTAGCTCAAATGCCTGTCAAGAGTATAGTTTTATACATAGTTGTCACTGATATTCCTGCCAAGTTTGGCATGCTTCTATCTAGATCATTTTTTGCTAAACTTGGAGGATCACTTCAAATGGACATGTCTTTTGCTATTATCCTAGTCTACGGAGGTGAGCATTTAAGGTTATATAGGGAAGTCATATTCCTTCATCCTGTTTGTAGGTCTAATCAAGAAAAAAACCACCCTATCTATGCAGTAGATCAACATTTCGGTTGCTTTCAGTTATCTTCACAAAATGCATCAAACACTCAACTTGCCATTGAGAATATAGTTTCCAAATCTTAAGTTGTAGAATCAGATATCTAGAAATTTTATTTTGATGGCTCTTGCTCAAAAGAAGGAGCAGGAGCAGGAATTGCTTTAATTTCACCAAATAAAGAAAACATAACTCAGTCATGTAAACTTGAATTTGAGGTCACCAATAATGTGGCTGAGTATGAGGTTTTTCTTCTTGGTTTTGAGCTAGCTAGGAGTTTAAAGGTTCAGAACTTAAGTGTATTTTCTAATTCTGAGCTTATAGTGAACCAGGTTAGAAATATTTGCTAAATGAAACACCCAAGGCTTAGGTCCAATACAAATGAAGCTTGGGACACAATTGAAAATTTCATTCAAGGATTTAACATAACTATTATTCCCAAAGATGAAAATATATATGCCGACTCACTAGTTGTATCAGCAAGCTCTTTCAAAATCCCTTAGCCAGTATTGTTAGAATACCAAATTCAAGTCAAGTATAGACCGTCAATTCCTGATAACCTTAAACACTAGCAGATTTTTGAAGACCATGAACAATTAAATAATTTTATTCAAGTCATTGATGAATTCTCAAATATGCAAATTGAAGGAGATCAAAATGATATTCTAGAGTTAAATCAACAAAATCCAAAAACTTCATTCAGTCCTAAAATTCTTGCTCATGATATCATCCAATTATCTAATAATTTTATTCCTAAAGGATTGGTTCCATTGGAAAAACTATTTGATAATAATGATGTCTCTAAAAATCCTTTGTTTAACCCACCTGAAGAAGAAATTGACGAATGCAATATTGGGACTTTGGATAATGTAAGAAATATTAAATTGTCATGAACCTTACCTTCGTATGTAAAAATCAAATACTTAAATCTTCTTAAAAACTACAAAGATGTTTTTTCATGGTCTTATAATGATTTAAAAACTTATGATACATCTTTGATTGAGCATAAGATTCTTTTGAAACCAGAAGCAAAACCCTTTCAGCAAAAACTAAGAAGAATCAATCCCATACTACTTCCAACCATTGGTTGATGCTCATATCATTGCGCCTTTAGGGCATTCTAATTGGGTAGCCAACCTAGTTCCTGTCGTAAAGAAAAATGGTGAGATTAGGCTATGTGTAGACTTTCGAAAGCTGAACAAATCATCTTTAAAGGATAATTATCCATTGCCCAAAATGGATCATCTACTTAAGAAAGTTTCAGGTGCAAACATGATTTCTATGCTAGATGGATTTTATGGTTACAACCAGATCATGGTAAGTCATGCCAACCAAGACAAGATTGCTTTCACCACACCTTGGGGTACATTTATGTATGCCAGAATGCCATTTGGGTTAACAAGTGCTAGAGCCACTTTCCATAGAGCCATGGATATAGCATTTGTAGGTAAAACATATTAGTTTACTGTCATTTATTTAGATGATTTAATTGTTTTCTCTGATTCTGATGAAAATCATTTAAAACACTTGAGCAAGGTTTTTCACAGGTGCAGGAAATTTGGCATATCCATCAATCCAAAGTAATCCTTATTTGTTGTAAAGGAGGGGAAATTGCTAGGGCATATAATCTCCAAGGAGGGAGTTATAATTGACCCAAAGAGATTTTCAGATATTCAAACCCTATCTCTACCAAGGAACAAGAAAGAGATACAAACCTTCCTTGGAAAGATCAATTTTCTCAGAAAGTTCATCCCAAATTATGTTGATATAGTTAAAGATATAACATATATGCTGAAGAAAAACAATGAAGTAAAATGGACAGTTCCTGCTAGATATGCTTTTGATCATATCAAAAAGGCTATATCAGAAGCACCGACATTAGCTAGCCCTGATTATTCTTCACCTCTTAGCATATTTTCTTTTGCATCTGAGACAACCTTAGTTGTTGTACTTTTACAAAAGAACACAAATGGTGATGACCAACCTATAGCCTTCTTTTCCAAAGTTATGAGGGATGCCGAACTTAGGTATGATATTATTGAAAAACAAGCTTACTCCTTAATTCAAGCCCTCAAAGCCTTTAGAACCTATGTCCTGCATTCACACATTACAACGTATGTCCCTAATCATATTGTTAAAATTGTTTTGACCCAACCTAACACTGGTGGAAGAAGAGGGAGGTGGATTGCTAAAATCCTTGAACTTTACCTTGAAATTAAAACCACGAAGCTAGTAAAAGGCCAAGGCTTGGCCAAATTATTGGCTAAATCCAATTGCAAAGTAGTGGGAATAAATTTGGTTTCTGAAATGTCATCAAGGGAGAATCCACAAGAACCTTCCTTAACATTAGGGGAGAATCCACAAGAACCTTCGTTGATATCTCAAGAGAATCCATAAGAACCTCCTCCTCTTAGAGAAGGAGAGAATCCACAAGAACCTCTTTCTTCAAATCAAGCCATTCTTGTTCACATAGATCAGAAATACATATTCTCTGATTGGTACTCTTATATTGTGCAGTTTCTTAGGGATTTTCAATGTCCAGCTGATCTTAACTTGAAGCAGTGCAAAGCCCTGAAGCTTAAAGTAGAAAATATTGCATTATCAACGCTAATATATACTAGAAAGACTCTCTTAATATCGTTCTTCTTTGTTTAACTAAAAATGAAATAGAAGGAATTATAGATCAGTTCCGTGCAGGGTTTTGTGGTGGACACTATGCCTCGAGAGCAACAACCTACAAAATTTTAAAAGCAGGTTTCTATTAGCCCACACTTTTCAAAGAAGTTGGAGCAAGAGTAAGAAGTTGAAAACCATGCTAATTATTTGCGGGAAAACAGAAACTGACAACACTTCCTTTGGTCCCAGTATCTGTCCATGCTCCTTTTCTACAATGGGGATTAGACTTTATAGGGGAAATTCATTCACATTCAAGCAATCAACACAAATGGTTTTTAACTGCTACAGACTATTTCACCAAGTGGGTAGAAGTCATACCTGTTAAAAATTCAACTGATACTATTGTGATTAAATTTTTGAAGAAAACATCCTATCAAGATTTGGATGTCTTCAACAGATTGCTACAGATAATGCAACAGCTTTCAACAGTGTTAAAATGATTGAGTTCTGTCAAAAGTATTAAATCCTTTTACACCATTCTACACCATATTATCCACAGGGTAATGGGCTAGCAGAGTCCTACAACAAGAGTTAGTTAAGGTCATTAAGAAGGCTCTTGAAAACCATAAAAAGAGTTGGGACAGCCATCTCATCCATGAAATTTGGGAAAACAGAGTTTCTCCTAAGAGATCAACAGGCAAGTCTCCTTTCTAGTTAGTTTATGGCAAGGAAGCAATTTTTCCTACTCATTTAGCTTTACCTGTTATGAGATTCCTTCAGGAATCCTATGAAAAAAAAGATGATTTCTCAAGAAGGATTAATAAAATTATTGATTTGAATTAATATAGGGATGAAATTCAGTACAAGCTAAGGAAATATCAAAACAAGGTGAAAGAACTGTTCGACAGAACGGCTAGAGAAAGAAATTTCAAGAAAGGTGACCTAGTGCTTAGGTGGGATACAAGGAGAGAAGATAAAGGCAAGCATGAAAAATTTGACAACCTTTGGTTTGGTCCATTCAACATTTCAGAAGTCAAAGGGAACAATAAATTCATCCTACAGAATCTAGAGGGAGATTATTCCTCATTTCTAGTCAATGGGAGATACTTGAAACATTGCATTCAGTATTAATTTTTCATTCAATCATCATCTGTAAATATCCAGAGAGTTTACTTTATTTTTAAAAAAATTGCAAGAGTATCTATTTCAACAAAGACTCCATAGCCCAAGGAGAAGGCACTTGGATCTGCTTGTTCTCTGCATCCCACAGGGGGAAGCAATTCCCAGTTGGAGCCGATGTTGTAACATTATCTAGTTTTGATAAGATAGTATATTAGTCAAAAATAATTTTAAAATGTTAAGTTAGGATATGGATGCAAAAGAAAGAAAATTTAAAATGTTAGGCCAATTTAATGTTTTATAGGCGTCCATATCAATAAAATGTTAGGTGTTAGTTGTCCTAAATAAAGAAGAAAAAGGAAAATAAAATGTTAGGGGAGAAAAAAGAAAAGAAAGGCTTCATTTAATGTTTTTATAAATGCACAGGCTACTAGTCAAAATGCGCCACAAGTCAATTATCAAATATTGTTTCATGTGCAAAAGAAAAGGTAGAGGAGTAAGGTTTCCTCTAAGGTTTATATATCAATTATTTGGTATTAATTCTATTCCTAAGTTTTAAATCCCAACATTACCCATCCACTCACATTACCCTCTATCCACTTATTCCTAATTTCATTACACCCCATGCATTACAAATAATCCCTTTATGCCGTATATTAATCTCCTTCAGCCCCACTGGGTGTCCCATCACGTCACAAGTTAACCCTCCACCACCTCTCACTCCATCTCCATCCATCTCCCGATATTCAACGGCCCACATACGATTTCGGGCCCCCCTCACCATCCGAACTTTACTATCAGGGGGGTCTGAAATGGGTAGTATACAAAACTGCACCTGCCCCTACGTGTCAACTTCATAGAGTTTCGGACCCCCCATGGGTGAAACCACTAACACTCTCCCCCCACCCCGTGAAAAGTTGTTTCCCTCACTCCCGATACCACTCTCCTACCTGTTGCATTCCTGCCACTTACCTTCTGCCACATAATTCGTCTATTAACTCCATCAAATCGCATTCATTCCCTCCAAAATTAACCTATTAAACAATTAATTATTTAGTCGTTAATTCAAAGGACCTGTGCTCCTTCAACGGGAAAACCAAATCTATTATATGAACCTCCTTTCCACTTGTGAACAGGTTACCGAGTTCATGTATTGTTACAATTAATTGAATTGTTACAGGTTTGATGGGTTCAATCCTAACATTTTTAACGACTAACGACACTCACTTCTCGATCATTTCCAGCCTGTGACCTCTTCTTTTGCCCCCAAAACCTAATTCCCTCTGCATATTCAAACTCCAAACCCATTTTTCATTCCTGTTCTTAGCCAAGATGCCTCCAAAGGACAAAGGACCAGAGGAACCTATCAATCCTCCGACCTATCCTCCCATAGATCTTCATCACTTTCCTTTTACTGACAAAGACTATAAAATCCATGAGACATTGTGTGAATTCGACCTATTTGAGATGTATTGCTGGCTTGAGGACAAGTATATAGAAAAGTCAGATGATATCCAGCTGTGGGAATCTAATTTAACCTACTACATTTTCCCTCGCACCCATAACTCCCAAAATTTTATTAGAAAGTGTCATGTATTATATTTGCCAAGCCAAAGGGCCATTATTACCCCCATTGGAGAAATTTTGTTTACCATTACTCCTCAAGCCATAGACCAAATGATGCAGGCCCCCACAGTAGAGAATGCTACCCCATTTTCCTAAGAAGCATTGATTGAACTATACCAGAAATTGGACTTTACCAAGAGGGCCAAAACCTTGGAACTGTTATCGACAGAAGATGCTTCACTGCCAAAGAAAAATCCTCCCTATCCCTCCTCTATTTTCCCTAACAGATCTAAGCAGATTATCACAGTTATTTCCTACCTCCTTGGCTACTACTCTGATCAGTGGGTAGATGAGGCCATCATAGGATTTCTTTCCATTTTCTCTGTTGATTCCAAACCCTCTATTGTGTTTAACTTCATCCAATTTCTTGTAGAGTCAATTCATCGGTAGCTTATCAAATTTCCAACTAAGGAGGTATTCAAGTATGCCTCTGTGCTAGTTTACATGTTCTTATATTTTTAAGGGGACAACATCAACCTTTCCTTACAAAAGCTAGATGAAAAAGGAAACCAACAGTCAATCATATTTTGGACTTCTCTGGTTATGAAGGAACATAAGAAGTACACATATAAACAGTTTACAAAGATGTTTGTTCATCCAGCAATCAGTCTTATGAGAAGCAGAATAGAACCAAGAATCAGTGAGGAAATTAAAAGGGTGTTGCAGTTTTTAGATCAAGCTCAAACAAGGGACTCGTAGCTCTATGAGAACTACACATAATTGAGAATATTTGGATGTGATATTGCACCTTACAAGTTGCCCAAATTCCTCCCAATGAGGATTTTTTCTTTGGAATACATAAGGCAGATGATCAATATGGATGAAATCCACTTCCTTGCTTCCAAGAAGAAGTCCCAATTTAAAATCAAAACACAAATTGGCCCTTTCATTTGCAACTACAGGGCAACAGGGGAAGAAGTAGATAAGCTCTTGAAGGAAATGTAGTTCAGCATTAGCTTTACCTGGTCTTATGATCCATTAGGGATCATTTCTAAATTAAGAGTAGAAACCAATTCTACTCCTTACTTTCACACATCTAGGCCAGAGATAGAGAAATACAAGAATCAACTAGAATGGGTTGAGAATACCCTACAAGAGGCAGAAGAACAACAAGTATCATCATCTACAATGCAGACTCCTACCATGCAGGAGAAAACAGCCAAGAGAAGCAGAGAGGAAGATTCCCCTTTAGGGACTGATATTTTGAGTGAAGGATTTAAGATCATATATAGAAAGAAGGCCAAGCTTAGTTCCAGACTAAGCGTCAGCAAAGATTCAAAGAAACAAATCATTATCACCACTAATGAGCCACTTGTTTCCTCGTTAGTGGGTGATGAGATAACAGAGTCTCCCACCACCTCCACAACTTCACAAGAGTAGCAACAAATTATGCAGACAAACACATCTACTTCAGGGGAAACATAGAAGAGTATAATGGACATCTTCAAGGAGATAAAAGTCAGGAATGAAGGCTTGAAGATTAACACCTACAACCAATTCTGGAAGCAGACTTCTAGTGCTCAAAGCATGATGTTGTCAAACTTTGATTCATAAAAAGGAAAGATGAAAATGGCATTCCTCCAAGCACAAGTTCCCCAACCCAAGACAGCATCAGACTACAAGAAGACAGCCTTTGACCAAATGGAGATGCATAAGCAGACTGGGGAAATGATATTTTCAATTGTCACTAACACTAATATGACTTTATCAAATCTACAGGTTACCTTAGAAAATGTCCAATCAAAGCTGAAGATGGAGAAGGTCTCTTCCCTTGCCAAAGACACCAAAATTAAAACCCTGGAGGATTTGGTAATCAAACTAGGTTATGACCCTTCAAACATCAATGTTGCAGAGGAACTTGTGAAGAAAAATAATTTGGACATAGCAGCATTGAGAAAGAAGTTAAAACTACCAGCTACAGAAGATCCTTTGGCTAAGGATATTGAAGAGACAGAGACACAAAAGGAAAAAATGATGAAGCTCATCATAGAGTAGAGTGCACAATTGAAGTAGATGGAGACAGAGATGGAGAATTTGATTAAAGAAAAGGAGAAAGCTTCTAAAAATATTGTTGTCCATTTGGAAGCACTTCCTATCACAGCCATATCTGCTACAACAAGTACAAAAGAAGCTGTAGAACAGTTGGCCAATGCAGTACAAAACATGTCTCTCTAGACTGAAGAGATCAAAAAGTTGCAGGACAAAGTGAAACTTCTAGAGGATCGTCACCAGAAATCTAAGATTTCTCATGCAACAGAGCTTCAGAGAGCTCAAAATCAGATAGAGGCATGGAAGAAGTCAGCAGTTGAGTCTTCTATTGGCTCTACACTGGGTCATGTTAAAGAAATCATCTGGAATAATATTATTGAAGAGATAGATGAAATCTGGCCATGTATCCAGATTATTTTTTAGCAAAAGGAACTCATGGAGAAAGCAAAGCAAATCATTGCCACTATCAATGCTCAGCTGGGAGAAATGAATGATATAGCCAACAGCATCATAAAGTTCCTCAATTCTAAAAATAGATATGAGCTGGATGATCTAGGAGTGGATGACAGAACATAAACCATCTTGGAGGTGAAGAAAGTTCTAAACAAGAAGAACTTAGTTGTACAGCTGACAGAGAAGTGTCACACTCTAGAGGTAGTAGTCAATAGGTTTTTCACAAGGATTGATGCATTGAACCAGAAGGGTCTTCCTTCACTGTTTGTAATCAATGATAAGTTAATGACCAGTGAAGACTACATGAAGAAGCTTCAGGACATTGCCAGGGATACAGTTAAGTCCTCTAATATCAAAGGTTCTATGATAGGTAGAGAGTTTTACGAAGCCATCAAGAACATAATTTTTATTCAACATGAGATAAAACATATTTTCACAGTTAAACCCACTTTTTCTTGGTATACTGAGGTAGATGAAATCTACCGCAACGTAACCAAGATAGTTGTTCCAGATGAAGAAAGGCGGGAAAAGTTGTGTGAATTTTAGGATTAAAGGACACGTTAGCTTCACCAGCGCAGCACCCGAATAGTGGCCACTCAGCAACTGCTCTCCTCATAACAGGGCCAAATGTTTATATTCATTCCTTTTGATCCAATTACTTCTATTTCTGTTAGTTCTAAGTAATAATAGAATGTCATGTCACTAAGGCATTTATTGTAATATTTTATAATTTTGTTTAAATACTTCATTATGTCGAAGTATTTAGGGTTGAACCCTTGAACCAATTATCACACAGATTCGTACTAAGCTCGAGCATTTTGAGATAATAAAAGATTCTGGATTTGCCTCATATGGTCTGTCTCTCAGTGAGTTGTTTTCATCTTAGTTTTTCATTATGTCTTCTTCATATAAATTAATTCTTTTACAGTCATCCGATTTAAAATTTAATTGAATATCAGTTTCATTTTGAATCCACTGTGAAGTTGTAGTTTAAATAAAAGATTAGTTTTCAGAACTATCTGTTATTGTAAATTCCTCTTTGAACTTAAATTGCACTAGATTTCTCTAATTGTTTAATTATATTATATTGATCAAGGAGACAATGTTTTCTTGATTTCTTCTTATAAATGATTAAATACTCAGTTTGAATATTAAATTAGTTATACGTGTACACATTCTTCTTATCCATCCACCTAAAATCAAAATAACCATGTGTATGTAAAGAATAGCCTTTTATTTTATTAAGAATCTTTCTAAGTTTAAAGAACCTATCTATAAATAGTTCACTGGTCATCCAAATCACTAAAATCAAAAAAACATTATAGATGCTTTGGCATAACCAATTGACCTTAGGTTATCTCAAAGGACAGCAGATACCAAGGTAAAAAGTGTTAAACTCCAAACCCTCATAATTCAATATGAAACTATCAGAATGCATAATGATGAAAGTATTGCTAGTTTTTTTCTACGTATAGATGAGATTATAAATCGTATGAAAAATCTGGGTGAAGAAATAAAGGGCACCACTTTAGTAGAGAAAATCTTAAGATCTCTAACTCCTAAATTTGAGTCAAAAGTGTTTGCCATTGAAGAGAAGCAGGATCTTCAGACTCTTATTGTTGTTCCACTTCACGGGATCTTGACTGCTTTTGAAATGAGGAAAGGAGGTCCCTCAAAAGTCAAAGAAGTTGCAATTAAAGCATCTGCAAAATGAAAATAAAAGGAATAATACAAGGGATCAAGATATATATCAGAAGAAGATGAGGTGAACTTTGAAAAGAAACTTCAACTAGGCATTGGAAGGTTCGGAGGTAAGCTTCCCTTCAAATATTTTTCTTGTGGTAGAGTTGGTCATTATGTTGCTAAATGTCCTCATAAATACAACCATGACAAAGGGAAGGATACTGCAAAAGGTAATAGGAGACAGTTTTACATTAGAAGAATTTATTATACTCATGAAAATAGTGATGGCTTGTCAAATAGTGAAGAAGGAGAATCTGATCAAGATCTTATATTACTCATGGCTTTTGAGAAAACTACTAATGAGTAAAATGATAAATTTGTGGATGCTTTAGAGGAAAAATATTTCTTTGAAGAAATTACTCAACTTAAAATTTGCTTGGAAGAAAACAAAGTAGCCATAGATACATTGAAGCATCAACTCATAAAAAAGGAAAGCATAATGACAAGTTAGAATGTGAAGTAGTAAGTCTAAGAAAGGAACTTGAGAAAATAAAAACTCTGAATCTTAGATTTGCTAAAGGATCTGAAACCTTAGATGAAATTATCAAGATACAACGCTCCCCTCTTATGAAGATGGGTCTTGGATACACTGGAGAAACATCTCAAACAGAAAATTCTTTAGCCACCACCGGAAGCTATCTAAATGCAACAAAAACCAGTTAGCAAAGCTTCAATCCTCGACAAAAGAATAAAGGCATTCCTCAGGTAAATCATGTTCACTCTAATCCAAGGATGAACAACTACAGAAGCACCAGTCAAAAGGTAAACAACACCAAAAGATTCTATGATCACATAAATTTCTTCTTTAATGGACAATGTTTCTCATGTCATAATTTTGGTCATAAAGCTTCTCAACATGTTGCTTACAAAACCATCATGACTAGAGAAGAAAGAAAACAAAGGAATGATATGAGAGTCAAGAAGAACACCTATAATAACTTCTCACCTCTTATAAATGAAATTGAATGCTCATTTTGCAATAAATTTGGACATGAAGAATCTGAATGCAGGAGCAAATTACAGCCATCATCTCAAAAGGAGAAGATATCAACAAATTCTAAGGTATGGAAAATGAAGGAGTTACAGTCTAAAACCCATGGCATAGCATTGTTTGTAGAAGGACAAGAAAATCAATGGTACATTGATGGCGGATGCTCAAAGCACATGGTAAGTGATAAAGATAAACGTATTTCATACAATGATTTGAGAAAGAAAAAAATGTCACTTTTGGAAATGACTCACCTGCTATCATTAAGGGTAAAGGTTCTATTTTCCTGAAAGAAAAGGTTAAATCTGGTAATGTTATGTATGTTTATGGATTAAGGCATAACTTTTTGAGTGTTACCCAAATGTGTGACCAAGGAAATGAGGCGGTATTTTGAACAAAAGAATGTGTAGTTTGTGAACTTGACACAGGAAAGACCACAATAAAAGGAACAAGAACCCCAGGCAATCTGTATATATTGAAAGGTGGCCAAGAACAATGTTACTTAAGCAAGGCAGAGGAAAACTAGTTATGGCACAGAAGGTTGGGACATATAAGCTTCTCTCAAATAAGTAAATCAAGCAGGCTCAAAGTTGTTCGTGATCTACCCAACATCACCCTACCAGAAAGTACCATATGTAAGTCATGTCAATTCGGTAAGCAAACCAGAGTTGAATTCAATGCCAAAGAAGAATCAGCAAGTAAGCCTCTTGAACTTATTTTGGTAAGCCAAAATGCCCCATTTTTATCCCCTTCCTATCACAAAACCACAACCATTAACCTTTGTTTTTCTACATAAACCTCCTCATTCCTGCACTAGTCCAAGAATACTGTCTTTTCCTACATAAACTTCATATTTCATGTTTAAGGTTTATTAAGTGCTTAATTAATCATTTTAAGTAGATTTTGTGCCTTTAGATATTTCTTGTAACTTATATTTACTTTCTTAAAGTATTTGATAAAGCTAAAGTATTAATCGTTATGCTAGCTTGATCTAGTGCAGGAAGGTTCCTGCACCGCCAGCAACTATCCGTTCTGTGATCTCCGTAACAGTCGATCACTATATGCTGGCATCTTGGTCCACATTGTCTAGTTCAATTGCGGTTATTTGGAGTTGAAATTAAAGTGGAGGACAATTAGGGATATGGTTGAAGATCAGTCTACAGCCACGAATAGTTCGCACTTTATTATAGTCATCAGCTTAAGTTGTAATTTTCTTTGTTATTTTTGTTTCAACCGAAAGGCTTGATTTGGAACGAATGTAATTTTTTGTTACGGCCACAAACCGAAGGGTTGTATAAAATGTAGATTTCATATAGAACTAGCTAGTAAGTGATAGCGGTAGTAGATCATTGTAATTTCTAGTTTATTTGTAATTTTGTTGTCGCCCTCGTTCTCGGCTGGACTTGAACTCTCATGTAAATTTGCTGATCAAAATTAATACAAGGAGCTGCGCCATAGCTTTTTCATTCTGCGTGTAATTCTTCATTGATGTATCGATAATGTGCTGAAGGTTTTCGTTTCCTAAAACGAGAAACGAGTTGGTTGGCTTGGGCCCATCCAACCCAACTCGTTTACCCTCTTACTTGTTATCTTAAAAGGTGTGTTAACTTTATTCATTTACAGTAGTGTGATTTGAATCTCGAATTTTGTGCTTGCCTATGAGTTCTAATTTATTCCATTAAATAGTCAAGTGTGAACGGATCCGTTGTGTGGAAGTTAAATAAAACACGTCATATAATTTCTTTTTAGGTTTGCTTTCGCTTGGATCATGTAGATGATATCCTTCCTACACTAATGCATGCAGGATCTTGCACTCTGGTTCGCTAGTTTGTTTACATCGAATGTTTCATTCTTTTCCTTTTACATGATTTAATCTATTTCTGCAAAGAAAGTTTATGTCTCTAATACTGAAAGTTTAATCCTTAAAGATTAAAGATAACTTCAAGAAATAGAAGAGAACAATGTTGCATATCTCAATTTGTATTTGCACTTCACAATTTAAGGAAAAAGGCTAGAAGTAATCTGGAATATTACAGTGAACCATTTTGAGTTATACTTGTTTACATGCAAAACTCCTTTGACTGAAGAAATTTTGCTTTACTTTCAAAGATTGTTTTCATCTTAAGAGTTTCTTTATATTTGTAAGATTCAGTCGATTAAAGCATCTTTTCGTGTGCAATATTATTTCATATTCTACTCGCACTTGCAATTCCTTTCATAGTTAACATGATATTTTATCTTCCAAAAGCAACTTGGAATATTTGGTGTAGGAAACTATGTTCTAGTACAAAGACTGGTGTCTTGCTACAGGAACAGAAGTGCTCCAAGTCTTGAGGCTTAGAGCCCCTACAGAAAATATAAGTCTTCAGTATAAGTACAAGTTATACTTCTCACATAAGTTCTGTGCTTGCACTAGTGCAAGCAGATTGCAAGAGTACAGGAACGACCGCTTATTGTGAGAAGGAAAATCATTGCTAAGGCAGATCTTTTCAAGGGCCCACTTGTTAAACTGCCAACACCTGTACTGAGGATAGACATAGAGTTTCACTTCAACGATTAAGATAGTTTACAGCAGTGTGAAAGTTCCTTTATTTGGTTTCTTCGCAAATGCATTCTTTTACATTCCAGCACTAGAATTACTTTGGTGTTAATTGCCTTTGAGATTTTTTTCCATTTAATTCTGCAAAGTTTCAATTGAGAAGTAAGAATAGGAATAGGAAAATTTCATACCACTTCTGGCATTACTTGTGCTTCGTCTCTAAGTTTATGAAACCCTCGGGTTGACAATTAATTGTTGAAGGAGCTTGCTTAAGTGCAATTCCTGCACCCAACATGTTGGCATCGTTGCGGGGAGGAAATTTGAATCGATAAGAATTTTACGTTTTTGCAATAGGGGTAAGTCTACTATTATTTTTTCCTACAGTGTGCTTCTATTTGCTTCAAGGAATTTATAGGTGTCTAGTTATTTTTGAATTGCAGCATTTTTATTGGAATTTTGTTTTGTCATTTTTTTAAATGAATGCCTAAAAGACGTAGGGGTCTGAAGCCCACTAGGGGCCAAAGAAATATTGATAAATCTAAAACCAAATCTCATATTGGGCCTTCTTTTGCATGCATAAAGTCCAAACAAACACAGACTCATCATGCAAGAACATTCTACTTGGGCTTTGGTAGCAGTGGTCCAGGTGTGACACAACCCACAAAGGGGAATAAGGGGACTATTGGAAGCCATAGTCATCCTTCTCAACCTGTTGAGAGTAGTTCACATGGAAGAATAACCATGGTAGTTCAGGAAGACCATGTAGAAGGAACTGGTGAAAATCAAGTAAATGAGGAATAGTCCACTTTTGGATTCCCAATTGTGAATCCTGATATACAAGTACAAATGAAAAATATTTCACCATCAGCTCTTCCTCATTTCTATGGTAAGTTACATGAAGACCCAGACACTTTCTTATTTGAGTTTGATATTTCGTGTAGAAGTTATGATTATTCATCTGATGCCCAGAAGTTAAAGTTGTTTCCCGCAACTCTCAAGGACGTAGTAGTCCGCTGGTTCATGGGACTAGGAGGAAGCACTATATCTTCTTGGGAACAAATGAAGAGAGTGTTCTTGTCAAAATATCAGGAATATTTTAAAACTAGAGATATTCAAGATGAAATCTTTACTATTGTGCAAAATGATGATGAGACTCTAGAGGACTACTTGGAGAGATTCCTATTCCAAAGGTCAAAGCACAAATTTGATCTAAGTACCATTAGAACCTTGTTCTTACGGGGGCTTATTGATGATGCTAGGAATAATCTAAATATGTTAGGACAAGGGGATATTTCTCATAAATCTTTTGATCAAATTTGTGACTTGTGCAAGAAATTCTCGAGGAACCAATATAGATCCGATAAAGGAATTCATAATAGAAATAAGAAAACCGAATCTACTGATGCTATGATTATTGGATTAGAAAGCAAAATGGACAATATGAAAATTGAAATAATGAATCCTATTAGTAAACAAATAGACTCTTTGAAGTTTCAGCAAAAACTTGTAGAGGAACAAGAGTCATTGTCTGTTTTCTGTCCAAAATGTAGAAGAAAGAATCTTTTAAGAGAATATCCTCTCGATATTAAAGAAACTAATAAATGTGCAATTTGTACAGAGAACCATGCCACCGAAAAATGTCCCTCCATACCTCGGCTGAAAATTGTACTTGAAGGAGGACAACCTGAAGCTAAATCATCGCATGTTATGGGAGCACGAAGAAACTAGCCTCGGGTAAGTGCAGGTATGGCTCCTGAACCTCCACCGCATTTTTTTGGTTATAATGCACATTCATATTCCTGTCCTAACACTAGTCACTCTCAACATTAGTAGCATGGGAACCAATATCATTATTTACAACCCTCCCAATCTTGGAAATAAGGATGGAGAGGTCCAAACCATTCAAACCATTCCTATCCTGCACCTATGCAGTCATATCCTCCTACATATGCACCTTACCCAATGCCACAACCATCCTTACCTCAGCTAAGTTAGCCAATGCCACCATTGCCTTTACCTCCACCGTTTCGAACTCCTCAGTTGCCTGCCCAACCTTTACCCAACCCAAATAACAAAGTGGTATAAATGATCCATTCTGGGAACCTGCTTTCCTCATCCAGATATCAGTCCATGCCAGTTGGAGTCAATGACCTCTAATTGAGATCGGGGAAGATAGTAACCTCTGAAAATCAAAAGCAACCTATGGTGATTCTCAATGACAAATGTGAGGAGGAAACTCCAGACCATTTTGAAAAAGATGACACCATCTAGCCTATCCCCATACCTTCTGAGCCTTTTCCATCTTCTTCCAACTTACCTCCCTTTCCAGAGAGGTTAGTTGTGGAGAAGAATGACCCCATTCCTAAAGCTAGCCTGGATTCTAAGCTTAGGAACCTTTTCATAAAGGTACCTTTGCTCCAAGAAATTAAAGAGATCCCCATTTGCACAAAAATCATTAGGGAACCCTATCTCAAGAAGCCAGGAAGGAGAAGATTATAACCTCAAACCATTTAATTTGTTGGTAGAGCAGCAGAGTTAATGACGAGGTGTATGCACATGGAGAAATATACCAACCCCAGAAACCCTATTGTCTATGTTCAAATGGGTGATTTCCTTGTCTCCAATGTACTTATAGACCTAGGGGCGGTCATTAATGTTATGACTAAGAAAACCATGGATCAACTTGGATTGGTCCATATTCGTCCTACTCCATTGTGCTTGAACTAGCAGACAGATCTAAAATCAAGCCGGAAGGGGTGTTGGATGATGTGGTCATTTCTTTAGACTCTTGGGAATACCCCACAGACTTCATTGTGCTTCAGCCAAAGAATCATGTGGGAGGACATCCGTTGATCTTGGGATGACCATGACTTGCTACGGTTAATGCTTATATCAGATGATGTTATAGTGACATGTATATTTCCCATGGAGATTCTAGCAAGAAGGTCACCTTGTATCCACCCGCTAGATCCATTCAGGAGCTCTGAGACACTTTATGGTTAGACTACAGTAGTGATGAGGAGACTCGTCTTGTTTCCTTGATACATCAGAATGCTGAGTTCCAGCAGGAGGGCGAGATTCAAGACTTCTTGAACAATCTAGACACCATGCCCAATTTCGAGTCATTGAGTCAAACTTTTAGTCTAGATTTTCAGGAAAGTCACGACTCTCTACCTCCCTCGCCACCATCTCTGGCAACACCTCTGTGTACTCTTGAGCCTGATACCACTCTTATTGAGATTAGTCCAGGTAAATCCTTGCATATCAGTTCAGACTTAGATTCATCCCAGCAAGAGCAGCGTGTGAATTCGTTGTGAAACCATCTTGATGCCTTTGCATGGGGCTATGAAGATATGAAAGCCATCCCTCCTGAAACTTGTACCACCATATCTATATTCAGGATGAAGCCTGACCTGTCGACAACCCCAAAGGCGTATGAACCCAGCTCTAAGAAATGTTGTAAAGGAAGAATTGCAAAAACTCTTAGATGTTGATTTTATCTATCTCATTTCTGACAGCTAGTGTGTCTCTCCATTGGTATTAGTCCCAAAAAGAGATGGGAGATGGCACATTTGTATTGACTATAGAGAATTGAACAAATCCACTCTGAAATATTACTTCCCCCTTCATTTCATCGACCAAGTACTCGAAACCCTTGCTGGTAAGAAGTACTTTTCTTTTTTAAACGGCTTTAGTGGTTATAACTAGATACAGATTGCACCCAAGGATCAAGACAAAACCACTTTTACATGTCCATGGGGTACATTTGCTTACTGAGTGCTTCCCTTTGGGCTATGTAATGCCCCGGCTACCTTTCAAAGGGCAGCCTTGGCCATTTTTGTTGACCTTGAGTGTGTGGAAATCTACATAGATGACTTTTCTGTGTTTGGTGATTCATTTCAGGAAGCCCTAAAAAATCTAAAAAAATGCTTCTTCACTGCCAAGAAGCTCATCTCGCCTTGAGTGACAAAAATGAAAATTAATGTGCAACACAGGAATGGTTCTTGGCCATATTATTTCTCACAAAGGTATCCAGGTTGACCCTACAAAATGGAAATTATTTTGAGTCTTCTTATACCCAAAACTCAAAAGGAAGTGAGAGGTTTTCTAGGACATGCGGGCTACTATAGGAGATTCATTGAGAATTTCTGAAGGATAGTTACCCCCCTTTTTCAACTTTTGGATAAAGATAGTGAGTTTTCTTGGTCCACGGCTTGCCAACAGTCCTTTGAGACATTGAAGGAAAAACTAGTTCAGGTACTAGTTTTGAGAGGACCAAACTGTAGAAATTTTGAATAATTTAACACATATTCAATGGAGATTATCCTGATCATGTACTATTGCGGAAAACATACACAATACATAAGCTCCTCTACGTTGATCATCAATATAGCAGCATCAATAACAATAAAACATCAAGAGCATTCACACATTAACACAGTATGTATCCCGGGGAAAGCATCTCGCTAAAAACCCCAACTATCTGTATATTAATGATTGAGTCATGTAACATTACACAGCATAATACTTCTCACAAGTATCTCCACCTCTGTTACACACAATACAGCTCAGATCTGAATCAATCACTGGCTCAAATCTCCTTCGCTGCTTGCCTGCCTCCGCTGCTCAATACCTGCTCAAAAACTGATGATAATTCCAGGGCAACCACGTCTTTACTTGGCAAAATCACGTGAGCACAAGCTATAATGTGGGAAAATACGTGGGAAAACTCATTGGCATACTCAATCCCTTGATTGTGCAAGATCTGATGCACAACTATAGTCACAACTGATAGCAATCTGATTCTCTAACACCTGTCCCTGCTGAACTGAACATGAACTGACATGCAACTGAGTTAACTGATGTATTCATTAGTTGTATTATGAGTTAATAACTTGTGAATTAATTAATAACTAATTCACCCAACTCATCTCTAGTCTATTTGCCAGTTAGACTAAATACAACCAGTTTAACAAAGCTAAACTGAACACAACTCCATCAACTGCACCTCCAGTCCACTAAACTCAACTCACTTGAGTTCTAACTGAAGTCCTGCATGCAAATATTAGTCATCCCATAGGTAACCACGTATTTCCTTCTGGGATCTGCATGTACCACATCCGTAGCTCATCCTGAAGTGCTCCAAGAGAATAAGACAAAGTTTATAGTCTAATATTATTATGAGCTAATAATATTTGACTGTTCTATATTTAGACTGAGCAGTCACTCCGCTGTGATCTAAAAATAGAAGTCCATCTATTTTTTCCAACTTGATCAATCATCCATAAACAGCAACCTACAATCCATAGACATGATCCATATGTCTAAAAATAGACATAGTCTAAAAATAGACCTGCGCCAAAAATAGCCTGCGGCCCACTTAGTGAAGGCGACTCCTTTCCACTAAGCTCCATCATCTTGTTGCATTATCAACAAGCATTTCTTGTTGCACACTTTTCAACAGAGGCAAACACCCGAAGGAGGGAGGTTAAGAACCAGTCAGACAAGGATCAAACACACTCCAGTAATTGAAAAAGATGTGGCAAGATACAAATCCAAGCTCAGAAGGTAGGCAAACAAGTGGACTGAAAAGGTTAACAGGCCTGGCACGACTGTAAGGTTGTAACTCGCGCTATACAGGGATTGGTGCGGGTTGTCAGTTAGCAACAAGGGCCACTAGCGCGACTGTCAAAGAAAAAACCACGCTAATAAAGTTTGCCAAGTCAAAAAGAAAAATAAGCAGTCTAAAGCTTGGTTTACAGTATCTAGGCAAGCCAGGAAACAAGAGGCAGCAAGAAATTCAATCCAAAAAGCTATCCAAGCAAGCAAACAAGAGAAAACCAAAGAGGCAAGACAAACTCCAAATTGTTCAGTTCGTAAACCAAACCAGAGACTGACTGAAGCGGCTTTGATCTACTTCACTAATGCAAAGCAATAGCGTTTCGAAGGCTATCTGGCCATGCTTCAGACTCCATCTTAAGTTTACAAATTAAACAACAAGCTAAACTCCCCAGCGGAGTCGCCAAATTGTTGGAGATCTAAATCCCCTCTACGGATAGAGGCGATCCCTACTAGCCCAGAATGGGTCTAGCAACAATCAAACAATGCTATCACGCAAGTTCC